>WNWK01027527.1:0-26220 GCA_009830355.1 Cherax destructor | reverse complement strand
ATTTAGAAAGGACATAGGCAAGTACTGGTTTTCGAACAGAGTTTTAGATGCTGGAAAATCTTCTAAGTAGGGTGATAGAGGCTGGGCCCGGGTTTTTTAAAAAGTTGGACAAATATTAGTGGGAGGGCTGGGTTTGATTAGTGTCAGTACGGGGTAAATTCTTAGGTATGGTGGTTTTGATAAGGACCTGCCTTGTTGGGCCAGTAGGCCTTCTGCATGTTCCTCCATTCTTATGTAGCAATCGCATTTTAGAAAAATGACAGGATGGATAATGAGAACCTTCAAAACCAGGGATGCCAAGCCCATGTTGACACTTTTCAGGTCGCTTGTTTATCTAGGCTGGAATATTGTGACACAAACTGCACCTTTCAAGGCAGGTGAAATTGCTGACCTAGAAAATGTGCAGAGAACCTTCACGGAAATAACTGCGATAAACCACCTCAATTAGGGAAACGCGAGTTCCTAAACCTGTACCCCCTAGAACGCAGGGGGGAAGATACATTTTATATCCCGTGGAAAATTCTCGGGATTAGTACCAAACTTGAAATGAGAGTCACCCTACGAAAGAAAAAAAGACTGGCAGGCGTTTAACATCCCCCAATGAAGGCAGGGTCCCACTAGCACGTTGAGGGACAACAAATAAGTGTCAGGGGCCCAAGATTGTTCAACTCCTCCCAGCATACATCGGGGGGATTCCCAAACAAACCCCTGGCTGTTTAAAGCAGGCACGGGACAGGCCCCTAAAGTCGGTACCTGACCAGCCAGGCTGTGGTTCGTATTTTGGGACTGCTTGCGGCCAGCAGTATCAACCTGGTTCATCAGGCCTGATCAACATGAGGCCTGGTCACAGCCCGGGGCCGCGGGGCGTTGCCCCCGGGAACTCTCCCCGGGTATACTCTCCCAGGTTGTAGGGGAAACACATGCTACGAACAGTAGATAATCAACCCATTTATGTAAAGAATGGTGATATTGATGGTTTATGTGGGTAATTATGGTGGATAAAATAGGGTGGCTGATAATAATAAAATATGTTATGTTACAGGTCTGCCGCACTGACCATCATATTGTTATAGATGGTAAGAAGGCTTGTTTCCGACCCTGAATAAACCCACAAGTATCCCTTCTTTGGTGGTGTGGACTGTTGTTTGATCCCCCAAATGCTGATTTGATGCTGCTGACACTGCTGATGTTGATGCTGACACTGCTGATGTTGATGCTGCTGACACTGCTGATGTTGATGCTGCTGACACTGTGATGTTGATGCTGTGCCTGCTGATGTTGGGTTGACACTGCTGATGTTGAGGCTGCTGACACTGCTGATGTTGATGCTGATACTGTCAACATTGTTACTTTAGTTTCTTTACTGTTGCTACAATACTGCTAGCAGCTGTGTATCATGCTAGTATTGCTCTATTTATGCTTCTGTTGACTGTATTGCCTTAACGTTATAGTTCTATATTGGTGACACTGGTGCCAATGTTTACGCTGAATTCTACAAATAAAAACAAACAAACAATGAGTAATGCTTTGTATTAAACCTCTGTTGGTAAAACCAGGTATGAGATATATACCAGAGGTATAAGATATATACCAGAGGTATACTGAAGACCACCTAACACTGCCCAGGGACAATGATGGGAGGGGCCTGAAATAACAAAAGGAACAATACAAAAGGCCTCAGCCCGCTGTGGAATATAAAATGTTTTGCCGTGGAACTCAAAGGGACTACAGCAAGACCCTGATCGCGGCCACATAACAGCTGATTTAGATCGACATCTTCGAGATCCTCAGACGGGTCATTTTAGGATTAAGACCCGTGTGAGGACGCAGTTTCTGAAGACTCAAACAAACAATAAGATGTGAAAAGACTTGCGTACTAAGTTATTAGCCACTCAGGGCGAAACGTTTCTTTTAATAAATGTGCTGAATTGTACCGAAGTATTTTTCTTTACGTTGTTTCACCCGCTATAAGTTTTATTAAACCTCACTGTGGTTTGACTCATATCTTAATATGTCTCAAGAGAACGAAGGGGAAAATTTATACATGCATCACAAAAAGAGAAAAAATAGACCCAAATGCCTGAGGTTGACTCTACAAGAGCGCCCAGGATACTCAAACATCGTCACTCAGAATGTGTTAGATCTTTGAAGATACCCAGATGTTGCATATGTGTCTAATTTTCATCATCACTCTGGAACCATCCGTTGCCTTATCCGTTGCCTGCAGCAACTAACTGTAAAACGCCACGTCTGCCATCCCTAACACCTACCATCGATACTTCGTTCCCAGAAAGTCAAGCCGCCATCTCTGTCACCGAAGTTGCTGAGGCTATAGCTAGCCGTTTCTCAGGAATGGAATTAGTCACCGTCATAGCTAGCCTAGACATCAAAACTGACGACCACAATGCTTATACACCACATCCTCTTTTCAATTAACTGAGTACTTAGTTTCTTTATACGACACATCAACGAGAACATCCTCTCAGGACATAATAAGAAGACAGGAGAACTATACACAAAATATGAGGTAATCAGTCCCTTAGCCTTGGAGTTGGTGTGATATATGTATATAATTCTTCTGTCTTCCAATTATGTCCTTGAATTTGTATTGGTAAAGCCACTGGAGGGCGAAACGTTTACAATAAAGATACCCAGATGTTGCACATGTGTCTAATTTTAATCTTGTCGATACTGTATACCATTCATGTACAACAGCCTCTCAGACCTATACCACCCACTCAAAAGCCTTCACAAGACTCAAGAATGGATCCTCAACCCTAAGTTTCCAGCTCAACACTCTACTGTCTGCTGGAACACACTCTCCGAGCTCCAGCACCTGCCTCCTGCTGTGCTGCCTTCGTCTCTTCCTATCAACACTCGACTGTCTGCTGGAACACACCTCCGAGCTCCAGCACCTTCCTCCTGCTGTGCTGCCTTCGTCTCTTCCTATCAACACTCGACTGTCTGCTGGAACACACTCTCCGAGCTCCAGCACCTGCCTCCTGCTGTGCTGCCCTCGTCTCTTCCTATCAACACTCGTCTGCCTGCTGGAACACACTCTCCGAGATCCAGCACCTGCCTCCTGCTGTGCTGCCTTCGTCTCTTCCTATCAACACTCGACTGTCTGCTGGAACACACTCTCCGAGCTCCAGCACCTGCCTCCTGCTGTGCTGCCTTCGTCTCTTCCTATCAACACTCGACTGCCTGCTGGAACACCCTCTCCGAGCTCCAGCACCTGCCTCCTGCTGTGCTGCCTTCGTCTCTTCCTATCAACACTCAACTGCCTGCTGGAACACCCTCTCCGAGCTCCAGCCTCCTGCTGTGCTGCCTTCGTCTCTTCCTATCAACACTCAACTGCCTGCTGGAACACCCTCTCCGAGCTCCAGCACCTGCCTCCTGCTGTGCTGCCTTCGTCTCTTCCTATCAACACTCGACTGCCTGCTGGAACACACTCCGAGTTCCAGCACCTGCCTCCTGCTGTGCTGCTCTCGTCTCTTCCTATCAACACTCCTGAGGTAGATCCGGGAAACGATGTCAATAAAGGCTCGTACTAATAATCCTTTTCCAAGTCCACAGTTTTTCATTGAACTGATGAAGCCACTGTTTGGCAACACATTTCTGTTACACATGTGTCTTATTCACCATCTCGTCGGTATTATATACTATTTTCAGCATATCTGAAAGTACGATGGTAACAGCTGTACAATATAATACCATAACCTCTTAATGTTAACTGATTAATTAAATATGAATGACCTCGGAGTGACTCGAACACCCAGCCTTCTGATCTGGAGTCAGACGCGCTACCATTGCGCCACGAGGCCATACATGATGTGGTTATGTGGGTGACTATATATAATACATTATGATGGTGTGTGTGTTGGTCTCGTGCTGGCCAGCTGGGCTCAGGGAGCTGTGGTAGCAGAGAGTGTTGGAGAAGTTGTAGTAGTAGTTTGGAAGATGTGGAGTTGTTGGATGTTTCTGGGGTAGTTATTGGTGGTTTTGAAGTCCTCGTTTGAAGGGTGGCTATGGGAAGTTGTTGTTACAATATTGAAGTCGGGAAGTAATGGTGTTTAGTTAGAGTTTTGATGGTGATGTCCAGGGTCGGCGAACTTTTGGGTATTACCCCAAAACAAATTTGTGTACAGCGAAATTACCCACTAGACTTGGAAGTCCACAGAACCCGGGAAAAAAATAGAAGGAAAATTCAAATTAAAAATAGTTTATTGAATCCATTTGTATGGAAAATAGTCATACAAACTGAAAAGTATTTTTGGTCATCGAAAATCTTAAACCTAACATAAACAATGAACTTCTATTGACTGCAAGCAGAGAATTATTGATAGCAAGATATGACACTAGGCCAAAAGTTAGGTGATGGTGTGTCAACAATGGGAGGTGAGGGTTGTCTGCGCTCCCGAGTCACTGCTGACACTCGCGGTGTCAACTCCCGCTGAAGTCCTTACCCGTTTTACATCACTGCCAATTTAAGAAATGATCCCTACAAATTAGATTTTTAATTTTATTAAGACATTACATCTTATTTGTTTGAAAAAAATATTACTCAATTTGCCTCGTTTATTAAATATTTTTTTGTGCAATTTTATATATATGTTTATTGAGGCTTCATTACCCCCCATCCCCCCCGAGGTTTTCATTTTTACTCCATTTGGGGTAATTTACCCCAGTTCCCTGACCCCTGGCGATGTTGACGTGGTAGTGGGGAAGTTACCAAGGTAACAATACCACTTAGTTCAGTTGTAACAAGTCTCCCAGGTGAACACGCCATTGGTTAATCGGTTCCTACACTTTCCACCTCAAAAATCTTGTGTTTTCTTATAGGAAAATTTTAAATACGAAAAAACTGCAACAATTATATCAGCCATAACTCAGTAAAAATGTAGTGACCAAAAAATATTTATCATTTAGTCCTCTATATGTTTGTCTAAAACATTTTTTGCTATCTTCATTAAAGTTATTTAAAAAAAAACCGAAAAAATGGTAGCCGTTTTCCAAGATGGCGGCCGCAGCACAGCATTCGTGAGGTGTAAATTTATTTAGGTACAAGTACACATAAGTGCAACTATTATATATAGTGTAAATTATCGAGAATATCCCAAAAAAGGTCACTTTTTCCATTGGGTCCTTGAGTGTTGATTTTTGAAGTTATAACTAGTGACTGGAACTATGCAGTTTTTCCCTTCGTAGGTATTACGTTAAGGTATTATGGCAAGTTTTCTTCCCTAGAATCACTGGACTAGAGTGACAACAGTTGCCAAACACGAAATCAATACTACTGACACAGGTGTCGCCCCTGCTGGCCAGTACCAGACTTACACTCCATAATCTGGTAGAGAATTTAGCTACCCACATGACTACGTCAGCCACGGCCTCGTGGCGCAATGGTAGCGCGTCTGACTCCAGATCAGAAGGCTGGGTGTTCGAGTCACTCCGAGGTCATTCTTATTTAATTATTCGGTTAAAATTAAGAAGTGTTATGGTACTATCAGAGCTGTTACTGTCGTACTTCATAGCCACCATCTGAGATCTTGGCTTAGTAATCCGTGGTTTACCAAACAAGAACATAGCGCTACCGATCGAGTCTCGTGATGTGAGGCTGTTCAGATAGACAGTTTTTTGGACCTTATTACGATTGGACCTTATTACGATTACAGACCATAAATGGATTGCCCAATATGTCTCCCTTCACCAGACTGGAAATCACCACCACCACCAGTGCTATTAGGAACACAAGTGATAGTTTATTCTAGTCTAATAAACTATTACAAGGACCCCCGTGAAAATAAGTTACTTTGGGGTATCCTAGGTAATTTACACACGTTACTGTGTATGATAATTGTACTTTTGTGGACCCGTCCCTAAGTAAACTTTCTAACATTTTTTTTAAAATTATTCAGAGATGGAGTTCTACACTTTATTGGTTGGTATCTACACCACCAAGAGGTATGGATACCCCCGGTTAAGAACACCCTGAGGAAGAACAACATCAGTCTCCAGGTCAAGGCTGAGGCCTCATGGAGATAAAAGCTCTGATAATGAAGCTGTGAAATCATTCTTACCGGCAAGGTAACAATGCAAATGGTCTTTCCAGATTCGAAAGAGACTTGACTAAGCTCCCGAACATCAAAATAATCGAAACTCTTTGACAAATTCTGGGTCATCCCAAGGAAATCAACTTCGTCCCAGGGTACCAACACTCTCCCATTACCAACACACTCCTGCATTACCATCATGGTGCCTAGAGACCATCATTTGTGTTTTCTCAGGAGCAAATGTTACCTGCCATCGGTTTCCCCAGGCTGATATAGGTCTTACCTGGTGATTTACGTAGCTTAGAGCAGCTGGCATTTTCTCTCTTGGATAAGTAAATGTCAGAGTACAGTCGTCTGGATATGGATGGGATTCTGGGATGAGATGAAGGAGGTCATTGAAGTAGACATTCCATAACAATGGCCCAAGTACACTTCCCTGTGGAACACTTGCCCCACTAACTGCACCTTTCAAGGCGGGTGAAATTGCTGACCTTGAAAATGTGCAGAGAACCTTCACGGCACGCATAAGTGCGATAAACCACCTCAACTACTGGGAACGCTTGAAGTTCCTAAACCTGTACTCTCTAGAACGCAGGCGGGAGAGATACATTATTATATACACATGGAAAATTCTCGAGGGCTTAGTACCAAACTTGCACACAAAAATCACTCCCTACGAAAGCAAAAGACTCGGCAGGCGATGTAACATTCCCCCAATGAAGAGCAGGGGTGCCACTAGCACGTTGAGGGACAACACAATAAGTGTAAGGGGCCCAAGATTGTTCAACTGCCTCCCAGCATACATCAGGGGGATTACCAACAAGCCCCTGGCTGTCTTCAAGCAGGCACTGGACAGGCACCTCAAGTCGGTACCTGATCAGCCGGGCTGTGGTTCGTACGTTGGACTGCGTGCGGCCAGCAGTAACAGCCTGGTTGATCAGGCTCTGGTCCAACAAGAGGCCTGGTCACGGACCGGGCCGCGGGGGCGTTGACCCCTGGAATTCTCTCCAGGTAGACTCCAGGTAGGATGTCTTGCTGACTCTGTCTCATTGAGAATTACACTTAGAGATCTACCTTGAAGGTAATCACTGAGGAGACAGTGTAGAGCCTGCAATTCCCAGTGCTTGCAGTTTTGCCAAGAGGCCCTGGTGCCATATTTGGTCGAAAGCACCATCAATGTCCTGTCAGGGGAACGCCTTCCGCCTGAACAAAAATGGAAAAATAAATAAATGAATGACCTGAGGAATAATGAAGATAATTTTCTAAGGATTTTAATTAAAAATAAACTAAAATTTGGTTGGTGTGGTTCCAGCAGGATGTTGGGACAGGAGTATGTTATGCCCGGGATAGTCTTCTGATGTTTAGAAGAAATGGTGTTGGTTATCCTGTTCGTCCGATGTTCTGGATTTCCTGTAGTACTACTTGGTCGTAGTACCACAATTCAGATTTCAGAGGTGAGGAGTCGCAATGTCCCACTATGTCCTGAAGACAGTTATCTTGGTCCAATATTAGCGTCTACCCTGGTTGACCAGGCCAACCAGGGTATAACATTGAAGAAAGACAAAGGTTGGTATTCTACTTCAATGTCAGTACTGGTAACCAGGTAAATCAGTAATAATGAACAGAAATACTCCTGGTAGATCACCTTACCTGATCAGGAGAAGATTGGAGGTGAAGTGATCCTCCAAACTTCAACCCACACCAGGTAAGATTAATACTACCAGGAGTAGAAATTAAAGCAAATCAGACCCGAGGAACTGAAGTTTAGCCTCAGCCCGCTAGATGGTAGTGTGGGCGGTAACACGCTAATGGTTCCTGGGTGTCTGAACAACCACAACCCTCCCTTTTAAGGGCTGTAGTGATACCGCTCTTGTGGAGAGCCGCAGCAGGACACAATACGGCACCACCTCAGGGGGCCCCTAACAATAACAACAAACAGTACGGCGATGGCCCAGCATGGCGTGTGGTCTCGCTCTTACACAAATACATTCGTGATGCAGATTACATGGTAAGCTTAAATATGTCGCCAGTAGCTATAGCTTTTCTGAGGACATATGCACCTTACATCACCTGTCCTGCAGCAGCAGTCATTAGATGTATTTTCTTCTGTTGCAGACATGTACCATGGATTTTGTGTTCAATAAAGCCTAGAAATGAGGCCTGTGTTTTTATCACAACAATTTATTGAACACAAATATCCTGGGCTACCTGGTGGCGATTCTGAGCTAGACTACACAGCAAAATGGAGCGTTTACTGAAACCTGAGAGGCTAGACTCTGACCCCAGTGTATCAACGGCTGCTCAGGAATGGAAGCACTGGTTTAAGACTTTCGAAAACTTCTTGAGAGCCTTTCCTCAGGAAGATCTAGATAAACTAAGCCTGCTCATCAACTTTGTGTCACCTAAAATCTATGAGGTTATTTCTGAGTGTAATACCTATGAAGATGCTATCAATGCCCTCAAGTCTCAGTATATTAAGCCCACAAATGAAATCTTTGCACGATATCGTCTTGCAACTCGCCGCCAGCAGATTGGTGAATCCTTAGAGGAATACTTTCAAGCATTGAAAATATTAGGTAAGGACTGTAACTTCCGAGCGGTGACAGCTTCTCAGTATTGTGAAGAGTCCATCAGGGATGCTTTTATCAGTGGCCTGCAATCACCAATAATAAGGCAGCGTTTATTGGAGAATAAAACTCTGGACTTAGCCACTACCCTTGACCAGGCAAGATCATTAGATTCAGCTCAGAAGAATTCTGAAGTGTACAGTACTACCCAGCCTCTCGAGTGGTAAGTGCTGTAACTCCCGACCAAGACTCTTTTAATGAGGTTACCGTGGAACCTGCTTCAGTGACAGCAGCTGCAGGCACAAAGTGTTTCTTTGTGGTTTTTCAAGACATCCACGTCCAAAGTGTCCGGCTCGTGAAGCAATGTGCCATCAATGCCATAAGAAAGGTCACTTTGCTAAAGTATGTCGTGCTAATACATCAACAAGAGCTAGTGCTTCTATGCATTCCGACCAGGCGACTCTAGCAACAGTGACTTCTGCGGCTGCTCCAAATTCACTGTCAAAGGCAGTTGTGAAAGTGTTCATCAAAGGAACAGAAGTAGATGGTCTGATTGACAGTGGCAGCTCAGAGAGTTTCATCAACCTTGACGTAGTTAAACGCCTCTCCTTGACGGTACATCACTCATCAGGTACCGTTTCCATGGCATCAACATCTCTCTCTATTCAGACGTTAGGGTTTTGTAAGGTAAACCTTAGAGTTAATGACAGGGATTATCAAGATGTACATTTAGCTGTTCTGCCACAACTGTGCTCTGATGTGATCCTTGGTCAGGACTTTCAGAAGCGTCATGGTAGTGTTACCTTAACATATGGAGGTGAACTGCCTCCTCTCGTTGTCTGTGGTCTTAGCACTTTAAGGGTAGACCCACCAAAGCTGTTTGCGAATCTTACTGCGGATTGTCATCCTATATCAGCTAAGTCACGCCGCTATTCTTATGAAGATAGGATGTTCATTGAGAAAGAAACTCAGAGGCTGCTGAAGGAGGGTATTATAGAACCAAGTAATTCTCCGTGGCGTGCACAGGTCGTTGTTGTCAAGGATGATTATAGGAAACGGAGGCTGGCTATCGACTATTCTGAGACAATCAACAAATTTACACTTCTTGATGGGTACCCTCTACCTCGAATTGATGATACAGTGAACAAAATTGCTCAGTACTATGTGTTTAGCACAATTGATCTACGAAGTGCCTATCATCAAGTCCCTATAAGGAATGAAGATAAACCATACACAGCGTTTCAGGCTAGTGACGGCCTCTATCAGTTTACCAGAGTCCCTTTTGGGGTTACCAATGGGGTAGCCTGTTTCCAACGAATTATGGATTCACTCATTCAGGAAGAGCAACTTATGGGAACTTATGCATATTTAGATAATGTTACCATTTGTGGCAAGACCAGGAGGAACATGATGCAAACCTTGATAAGTTTTTGGAAGCTGCCAAGAAGAAAAATATCAGTTACAATGAAGAAAAGTGCACTTTTTCCACTAAAAGGCTTAACATCCTTGGTTATGTGGTGGAAGGAGGTGCAATATCCCCAGACCCTGAAAGACTTCGACCTCTACGGGAACTTCCAATGCCCCAAGACAAAAAGTCACTCCAAAGAACTCTTGGTCTTTTTGCTTATTACTCACAGTGGATCTACAACTATTCAAGTAAAGTTCGCCCACTGAGTGCTACCACGATATTTCCTGTGACAAAGGAAGCAGAAACTGCTTTCTATACTCTCAAACAGGATATTGAAAACTCAGTAGTTCAGGCCATTGATGAGTCCCTACCATTCGAGGTGGAAACGGATGCATCTGAAGTTGCCTTGCTGCAGTCCTATCTCAGGCAGGACGTCCCGTTGCTTTCTTTTCAAGAACTTTTCAAGGATCAGAGAAGTGCTATGCTGCTGTAGAAAAGGAAGCCCAGGCCATCATAGAAGCAGTTCGCCACTGGAGGCATTATTTAACAGGCAGACATTTCACTGTAAGGACTGACCAACGGTCCGTGATGTATATGTTTGACAAGAAGCACAAAAGTAAGATCAAGAATGACAAGATATTACGCTGGAGGATGGAACTATCGTGTTATAACTTTGATATTCTGTATCGACCGGGTGAAGAAAACATTTCACCTGATGCATTCTCTAGGTCCCACTGTGGAGCAGCATGTCATGATTTGCAATCACTCTCAGAGCTCCACAAGGCCTTGTGTCACCCAGGAGTTACACGCCTGTATCATTTTGTTAAATCTAAGAATATGCCCTACTCAGTGGAAGAGGTGCGACAAGTGATCAGATCATGCAGAGTATGTGCAGAGTGCAAGCCAAACTTTCACTAGCCAGAGAAAACTCATCTCATAAAAGCCACCCAGCCTTTCGAGAGACTGAATATAGATTTCAAAGGACCTCTACCAAGCATAAACCAGAATAGGTATTTCCTTAACATAGTAGATGAATATTCTAGGTTTCCTTTGTGTTCCCCTGTGCAAATATGACTGCTTCAACTGTCATCAGTTGTCTTTCCCAGTTATTCGCTATTTTTGGTATGCCGGCCTATATCCATTCAGACAGGGGATCCTCGTTCATGAGTAATGAACTTCATGAGTTTTTGGCTAACAAAGGGATTGCTTGCAGCAGAACAACAAGCTACAACCCTCAAGGCAATGGTCAAGTGGAGCGGTTCAATGGTACTATATGGAAGTCAGTTACAATGACACTGAAATCTCGCAATCTACCGGTTCAACACTGGCAGACTGTCTTACCTGATGCCCTTCACTCTATTAGATCATTGCTGTGCACAGCTACTAATGCTACCCTCATGAGAGACTCTTCAACTATTCACGTCGTTCCTCTACGGGAGCCTCCATGCCCACCTGGTTATGTCACCCTGGACCCATTCTCCTGAAGAGTCACCGTAGGATGAACAAGACGGATCCTTTAGTGGAAGAGGTAGAGCTCCTACAAGCTAATCCGCATTATGCCCACATTCGCTACCAAAATGGTGAAGAGACTACTGTATCTACAAGACACTTAGCCCCAGTTGAAACCAATGTTAGTGCGGAATCTCAAGATACACCAATAGATGTTGCGAAAGATGCTTCGGTTTCTCCAGGGGAAACCTTTTCAGGCTACCCCTATTGAAATAGAGGATGCCGCTCCAGTAGATAGTCAAACCCCGCTAGAAAATACCGAACCCGGTGAAGAGGCTCAAGGGCTACGAAGGTCTGGACGTACACGTCACCCACCTAACCGTTTGGAGGATTACTGTATCTGATATTTTAGAAGGGGGAGATTGTAGTGATACCGCTCTTGTGGAGAGCCGCAGCAGGACACAATACGGCACCACCTCAGGGGGCCCCTAACAATAACAACAAACAGTACGGCGATGGCCCAGCATGGCGTGTGGTCTCGCTCTTACACAAATACATTCGTGATGCAGATTACATGGTAAGCTTAAATATGTCGCCAGTAGCTATAGCTTTTCTGAGGACATATGCACCTTACATCACCTGTCCTGCAGCAGCAGTCATTAGATGTATTTTCTTCTGTTGCAGACATGTACCATGGATTTTGTGTTCAATAAAGCCTAGAAATGAGGCCTGTGTTTTTATCACAACAAGGGCTTTTAACTCACAGTCCAGTGCCACTACACAACTGACTTTGGATTCATTTGGTGACTTGTTCCACTTAGTGGAGAGGTTTAACAATAGATCAGCAGCAGAGTAACATTTCCTGAAACCATATTGACGGTCACAAAATCACGGGTGGCAATAAAAAAAATTTGTTATTTGTCGTGAGATTATTGTTTCTAGGATCTTGCCAGTGATTGACAGGAGTGACACTGGTTTGTAGATACTGATTTCTGCTCTGTTCTTCTTTTTGTGAACAGGGACTATATTTGCCTCTTTCCACAGAGAAGACCATTTACACTGTACTAGGCAGTGCTGAAATATGCGAGTTAGAGGTGCTGCTAGCTGGTCTGCACATCTACTCAGCAATCTTGAGCTCAACTTGTCTGGGCCCACAGCCTTTTCTTGCTCAAGCGATTTAAGAAGATGCACCTCCACCTACCTGATTGTCACCACTGACAGCTTTGACACAGTTATTGCAGCTAGCCAAGGAGGGTCCTTGCTGCATCAGGAACCTGCATTTTGGCAGCAAAGTGTTAGGCAAAGAGGTCGGCTTTCTCTTTACTACTAGTTGAGGTGGTCCCATCCTGTCGATTTAGAGGTGGAATAAGTTTATCAGGCAGATACTCTTGTCTGTCCTTGACCAAGGACCACCAGGTTTTGGAGCCCACTCTACCTGATCCTAGCTTCCTTTTTGTGTTCGCCTCCCATTTAGAGATGGCCCACAGGAACTGTGCAAGTTCCTGTTATAGGTAGTGGGATGTCTCTTATACCTTCGCCATGCCTTGAACTTAGCAGTAGCAGCCTCTCTACAACGAAAGCCGAATCAAGGCTGATCTGTAGGCTTCGTCACATACTGCTGGTGAGGGATGTGTACTTGTAGGTTAAGGACGTGTGCAGTGAAGGCATTGTTCTACCAGTTATTTATTTCTGAGTTGACCTCAATGTAGGACTTAAATTCTTTGTCAGCAGTGTCAGCATCAGCTAAGCAGCTTATGTCACTTGATGTTGGCTTGCACTGGCCTTCTGAAATAGTTTGGAGGGTATCTAATGATTTGAGGAGCTCTTGAAGTGCTTCCCTGTGATGGATCATCTGAACTGCAACTTTACAACACAGATCATAAGGACAGTCTTGATTTCTGCAGCTGAGTCCCTGAGGTACCTCTGAACCTTCCTCTTGTGGCTGTAAGCTCGTTTTAACATATATATCACAGGATGTTGAATATCTTTCAATCCCCTGGAGTGTTCTACCTGGCTATAACAAAATTCTTCTTCTGGGATGCAATCTGTGTGGCAGTAATTAGATCATGTAGGTTCCTTCCACTTAAGAAGTGACTTTACTCTTGCAGTATATCCACAAATACTACAGTAGCCACTGGGACAATAGCCAGATAACCAATATATTCTTATTTTTGCAATGTGAAGTCATTACAGGGAAGTTCTCAGAAGAGAGAGAGTAGTGTTCGAGGTGGTATCGTGGGGTTGTATAGTGCAGGTGGGTGTGTTGTTGTTGTAGGTTCGCCGGTACATCCGGCCCGGGTCTTCCCCAAATGGTGACCCGGCAAGCGGTGGGTGTGTGGAGGGCGAGGACAGGGTATAGGTCAGCCAGCTGGGAGAGTGTTGCCTTCTCACTATCACTTAATAAACAACTGTTTATGCCATTCCATTCACGTTTCCACTACTGGAAGATGTTAACACAAATCACGATGTTATAACTGTACAAGTTACGTAGTTATAAAGTCTTTACAGTGAATATACAAGTCACTCTGTCTGACTTTTTTTGGGCTATCCTGCCTGTACCCCAATTCAAAACGATGCTAAAAAATCACCTTCTCACCCAAAGCTAAATGCTCAATATCAAACATTCCCAACAAAGTAGAAAAATCACTTAATGTAAAAACCTGACTAATCACTTAAATGTAAAAACCTGTTATGAATAATACATACTAAGCTAACTATTTCCATAACATTTACATTATAATGACCACGTAAACTGTAACTGCAATGCAACTAATTGTTTTAAATTGTTATCTCACTCAATTAGTTGCATTGCTACAATTAATTGATATGTTCAACTTATATTCAAACTATATAACTTAGATACGCAATTATACTTATTTTATAAGTTATCAACCATAACTTTTTACTATGTAGTCTAGAATAAAGTAGACCTAAGAATGCCCGCAATGCACAGCATATTAGGGGCTTTTGGCATGTACATCTCATTAATAACTATGTATCTTGTCTACCATGTATCATTGTACCATGTCTCAATAAAGTATTATTATTATTATTATTATTATTATTATTATTTACACATATGCTGCTATGTAGGATAATCTATGTACCTGTATTTGTGTATACCTGAATAAACTTACTATATTCATTGTGAAGGCATACAGTGACGTCATTACCTAGGCCTGCCAGTGCTCCCCTCACACACCTACTCTCTCTCCCTCTGTCTGTTTGTCTGTCTGTCTTTCTGTCTGTCTCCTTGAAATGAAACTAGAATATTATAAAAATTTAGACTAAGTGATCTCCACTTAGGGTGGACGACACTGTTTTCAGTTTTTTTCACAAGGAATAATAATATAATAATAATATCTTTATTTACTACCAGTACATGTACAAGGTATACAGACCATAGCTGACATCAATGACATACTACTATATAGAAAGTCCCTTGTTATGCTGAGTATTTCCCGCAAATTAGGTCAGTGTTGTCCCAGGATGCGACCCACACCAGTCCACTAACACCCAGGTACCCATTTTACTGATGGGTGAACATAGACAACCGGTGTAAGGAAACACGTTCGATGTTTCTACCCTCGCCGGGAATCGAACCCTGACCCTCGCCGTGTGAAGCGAGAGCTTTAGTCACCAGGCCACGGGGCACCGTAATATCAGAAAGAGATGTCTTTGACACCTCCGGCCTACCCGGAGGTCCTTCCGAGGATCAACGCTCCCGCTGCCCAGTCTTTGTCCAGGTCTTCCCATAGACGAGGGCCTGATCAACCAGGCTGTTAATGCTGGCCGTATACAATCCAATGTATGAACCACAGTCCGGCTTATCAGGGGCCCCGTAGGGAGTGATTTCTGTGTGCCGAGTTGGGACTAGTCCCTCTAGAATTTTCCAGGTATAGATTATGATGCATCTCTTTTTGCCTGAATTCCAGATAGTACAGGTTAAAAGACTTCAAATGTTCCCATTAATTAAGGTTCTTGACTGAACTAATATATGTGGTGAAAGTTCTCAGTACATTCTCTAGATCTGCGATTTCACCTGCCTTGAATGAAGCTGTCAGTGAACAGTAGTATTCCAGCCTAGAGAGAACAAGTGACTTAAAAGGGATCATCACTGGCTTGGTATTCCTTGTTTTCAAAGTTCTCATTGTCCATCCTCCCATTTTCCTGGCCAATGTGATAGGGAATGTCAACCTGGGTATAATTGGTGATATCATTGTTGGTGTGCAAGAGTTTTCCTCTTGTACTTTAAAAACACTCCCATATGCACCTGCTCACCCATGTTATGTTTTGCTGCACTGTTGTGATCCTTGGGGGTGAGATCCTCTGACATTAACACTCCCAAGACCTTCACATTATTTTTGCTCTATTGTGTAGTTAGGGTTTGTAGTATATTCCGTTCTAGCTATTATGTCCTCAAGTTTTCCATAACGGAGTAACTGAAATGTGTCCTCATTGAACATCATATTGTTTTCCGTTGTCCATTGGAAAACTTGGCTTATATCCTATTCATTACCTTTGAAACGTGTGAGTTCATTACCTTTGTACCTTGTCCAGCTATCAAAACTTTGGGGCCCAGTCCCTGGACCCATTATGTACCTCTGTAATCTTTTGACTACCGCCCACACCATGGGTATGGGGTGCATAATAAAGATATTAAACTAACTAATTATCCGATTGGAGATTTATCGTGTCATTAATGGATGACAGTCTCATGCAGATTCTAGTATCGTCTGCAAAGGATGACACGGTGATGTGGTTTGCATCTCTCTCTGTCTGATATGAGGATGGGGATCAGGATGGCGGCGAGTACTGTGCCTTGTAGAACAGAGCTCTTCACTGCGGCAGCCTCAGATTTAACTCTGTTTACCACTACTCTTTGTGTTCATTTGGTTAGAAAGTTGAAGATCCATCTCACTTTTATATTTATTCCTATAGCACGCATTTTGTGCGCCATTGCACCATGAGCAAACTTGACGAATGATATGTATACTACGTCTGCCTTCTGTTTGTCCTCTAGTGCATCCAAGGCCATATAGTGATCCAGGAGCGACCTGCTATAAACCCATGCTGCCCTGGGTTGTGCGGTTGTTGGGAATGTCGATCATGCTTTTTAGAACTCTCAAAGTTTTTGTAATGTGGGACATTAGAGCTATCGGTCCATAACTCTTTGCAATATCTTTGCTGCCACTTTTATGGAGTGGGACTATGTTATTTATAGCGACGGTTGAATGACACCTGCGTCCAGGGGTTTCTTGCAGTTCTTGATGAACACAGAACTCCACGACTCTGGGCATGGGGTGCACAATAAACTAGCCACTTCGGTGGCAAAATCTAAATCTGGGCCTGGGGCTGAGTGCGTGGGCATGGTCCAGTGGAGTTAGGGTTATGTCCGAAATTTGACATACATTGACAGGCTCATTCGTGGAAAATTCATTTGGATTGTCGGGCTTTAGTCTGATTAATGGATCGCTAAACATAGAGTCATACTGAGACTTCAGTATCACACTCATTTCTTTACTGCTTGTGTAAGTTCCATCTTGTTTAAACAAGGGCATAATACTTGCGAGTACCCGCAAGGGCAATGTTCACTCCACCCTAGACCGAACATGCGGGATATTTCAACATGTATAAGGTATACAGACCATAGCTGACATCAATTACATACTGCTATATAGAAAGCCCATTGTTATGCTGAGCATTTCCCGCAAATTAGGTCCTTGTTTCAGGATGCGACCCACACCAGTCCAATAACACCCAGGTACCCATTTTACTGATGGGTGAACAGGGACAACAGGTGTCTTATGGAAACACGTCCCTAATGTTTTCCAGCCGTACCGGGGATTCGATCTCCGGACCTCAGTGTGTGAGCTGAGTGCGCTAGCGATTGATAATAACATAAAGGCACAATATCATGACCGGAACAATACGCAAATAACCCGGACATAGGTGAGAGAAACTTACGACGACGTTTCGGTCGGATTTGGACCATTTACAAAGTCACACTGGTAAGTAACCAGTAGCCACGCTGAGGAGTATACAACCCTGTTGAACAGGAAAGTCCACACAAATAATTAGACCATCCCAGGTCTATTTATTTGTGTGGACTTTTGAATGAATATACAGAGGAATGGATGGGGACTCGAACTATGGTCTTGACAATTAGCAAGTACAGAACTGTACCACACTGAGCTACGAGGTTTATTTGGGAAGGCTTCACAGACAGCTGTGACCCGACTGTTCCATCCCACACCCACAGTAGCCTCCATGGTACACCCATTCTCGCGCCCTCACACCCACAGTAGCCTCCATGGTACACCCATTCTCGCGCCCTCACAGCCACAGTAGCCTCCATGGTACACATATTCTCGCGCCCTCACACCCACAGTAGCCTCCATGGTACACCCATTCTCGCGCCCTCACAGCCACAGTAGCCTCCATGGTACACCCATTCTCGCGCCCTCACACCCACAGTAGCCTCCATGGTACACCCATTCTCGCGCCCTCACACCCACAGTAGCCTCCTGTTGGGGGGGGGGGGTAGACGGAGCTTTTTATTCACCTGTCGTAATTCGAGAGGGTCCAAGAGTCACTTTCTGACTGACAAGTCATTCAGAACTCTTCTAATGTAACTTAGGTGTTTGTTATATGGCATCTGCAGCTCAACTCTTTGTGTTAGATGACTCATTCGATTCAGAAATGTCTATAACTAACCTGTTTATGTTAGTGAGTATAACACGTGTTTGTTAGAATTTATAACACTTGTTTGTGTTAGAGGGCATTTATAACTCTTGTTTGTGTTAGAGGGCATTTATAACTCTTGTTTGTGTTAGAGGGCATTTATAACTCTTGTTTGTGTTAGAGGGCATTTATAACTCTTGTGTTTGGTTAAAGGAGGGCATTTATAACTCTTGTGTTTGAGGGCATTTATAACTCTTGTTTGTGTTAGAGGACATTTATAACTCTTGTGTTTGAGGGCATTTATAACTCTTGTTTGTGTTAGAGGGCATTTATAACTCTTGTTTTTGTTAGAGGACATTTATAACTCTTGTTGTGTTGAGGCATTTATAACTCTTGTGTTTGAGGGCATTTAAATCTTGTTTTGTTAGAGGCATTTATAACTCTTGTGTTAGAGGCATTTATAACTCTTGTGTTAGAGGACATTTATAACTCTTGTGTTTGAGGGCATTTATAACTCTTGTTTGTGTTAGAGGGCATTTATAACTCTTGTTTGTGTTAGAGGCATTTATAACTCTTGTGTTGAGGGCATTTATAACTCTTGTTTGTGTTAGAGGGCATTTATAACTCTTTTTGTGTTAGAGGGCATTTATAACTCTTGTTTGTGTTAGAGGACATTTATAACTCTTGTGTTTGAGGGCATTTATAATCTTGTTTTTGTTAGAGGGCATTTATAACTCTTGTGTTAGAGGGCATTTATAACTCTTGTTTGTGTTAGAGGACATTTATAACTCTTGTGTTTAGAGGGCATTTATAACTCTTGTTTGTGTTAGAGGACATTATAACTCTTGTGTTGAGGGCATTTATAACTCTTGTTTGTGTTAGAGGGCATTTATAACTCTTGTTTGTGTTGAGGGCATTTATAACTCTTGTTTGAGAGGACATTTATAACTCTTGTGTTTGAGGGCATTTATAACCTTGTGTTTAGAGGGCATTATAATCTTGTTTGTGTTAGGGCATTTATAACTCTTGTGATTGAGGGCATTTATAACTCTTGTTTTTGTTAGAGGACATTTATAACTCTTGTGTTAGAGGGCATTTATAACTCTTGTTTGTGTTAGAGGACATTTATAACTCTTGTGTTTGAGGGCATTTATAATCTTTTGTGTTAGAGGGCATTTATAACTCTTGTTTGTGTTAGAGGACATTTATAACTCTTGTGTTAGAGGGCATTTATAACTCTTGTTTGTGTTAGAGGACATTTATAACTCTTGTGTTTGAGGGCATTTATAACTCTTGTTTGTGTTAGAGGGCATTTATAACTCTTGTTTGTGTTAGAGGACATTTATAACTCTTGTGTTAGAGGGCATTTATAACTCTTGTTTGTGTTAGAGGGCATTTATAACTCTTGTTTGTGTTAGAGGGCATTTATAACTCTTGTGATTGAGGGCATTTATAACTCTTGTTTTTGTTAGAGGACATTTATAACTCTTGTGTTAGAGGGCATTTATAACTCTTGTTTGTGTTTATAGTTAGGGCATTTATAACTCTTGTTTGTGTTAGAGGGCATTTATAACTCTTGTTTGTGTTAGAGGACATTTATAACTCTTGTGTTAGAGGGCATTTATAACTCTTGCTTGTGTTAGAGGGCATTTATAACTCTTGTTTGTGTTAGAGGACATTTATAACTCTTGTGTTAGAGGGCATTTATAACTCTTGTGTTAGAGGGCATTTATAACTCTTGTTTGTGTTAGAGGGCATTTATAACTCTTGTTTGTGTTAGAGGACATTTATAACTCTTGTGTTAGAGGGCATTTATAACTCTTGTTTGTGTTAGAGGGCATTTATAACTCTTGTGTTAGAGGGCATTTATAACTCTTGTTTGTGTTAGAGGACATTTATAACTCTTGTGTTAGAGGGCATTTATAACTCTTGTTTGTGTTAGAGGGCATTTATAACTCTTGTGTTAGAGGGCATTTATAACTCTTGTTTGTGTTAGAGGGCATTTATAACTCTTGTTTGTGTTAGAGGGCATTTATAACTCTCCTCTTAAGGGTCATAAGAAATTAAGCGGGCCCGTTATGGTCTATGTAACCTAGAACTCTTTTCTTTGTGTTAGGAAAACATTTGAGATCCCCTTTATGGTTAGCAAGCCACTCAGAGATCACCTTTATGGTTAGCAAGCCACTCAGAGATCACCTTTATGGTTAGCAAGCCACTCAGAGATCACCTTTATGGTTAGCAAGCCACTCAGAGATCACCTTTATGGTTAGCAAGCCACTCAGAGATCCCTTTTATGGTTAGCAAGCCACTCAGAGATCACCTTTATGGTTAGCAAGCCACTCAGAGATCACCTTTATGGTTAGCAAGCCACTCAGAGATCACCTTTATGGTTAGCAAGCCACTCAGAGATCCCTTTTATGGTTAGCAAGCCACTCAGAGATCCCCTTTATGGTTAGCAAGCCACTCAGAGATCACCTTTATGGTTAGCAAGCCACTCAGAGATCACCTTTATGGTTAGCAAGCCACTCAGAGATCACCTTTATGGTTAGCAAGCCACTCAGAGATCCCCTTTATGGTTAGCAAGCCACTCAGAGATCACCTTTATGGTTAGCAAGCCACTCAGAGATCACCTTTATGCTTAGCAAGCCACTCAGAGATCACCTTTATGGTTAGCAAGCCACTCAGAGATCACCTTTATGGTTAGCAAGCCACTCAGAGATCCCCTTTATGGTTAGCAAGCCACTCAGAGATCACCTTTATGGTTAGCAAGCCACTCAGAGATCACCTTTATGGTTAGCAAGCCACTCAGAGATCCCCTTTATGGTTAGCAAGCCACTCAGAGATCCCCTTTATGGTTAGCAAGCCACTCAGAGATCACCTTTATGGTTAGCAAGCCACTCAGAGATCACCTTTATGGTTAGCAAGCCACTCAGAGATCACCTTTATGGTTAGCAAGCCACTCAGAGATCACCTTTATGGTTAGCAAGCCACTCAGAGATCATCTTTATGGTTAGCAAGCCACTCAGAGATCACCTTTATGGTTAGCAAGCCACTCAGAGATCACCTTTATGGTTAGCAAGCCATTTAAAGATCACGTGAAGGGTTCAGAGAGGAGTCACAGCTAACAATGTTATGGTCGACTCACAACAGCCAGCTAATATTATGCCACCTCAGCAGTGGAGTTAAGATCCCCGTGTCCTCGCATTGACCATGGCCAGGAAGGTGCTATAATAATAATAATAATAATAATAATAATAATAATAATAATAATAATAATAATAATAATAATAATAATAATAATAATATCTTTATTTTTGCAAGCACATGTACAAGGTATACCTGGAGTTTACCTGGAGAGAGTTCCGGGGGTCAACGCCCTTGCGGTCCGGTCTGTGACCAGGCCTCATGGTGAATCAGAGCCTGATCAACCAGGCTGTTACTGCTGGCCGCACGCAGTCCGACGTACGAACCACAGCCTGGCTGGTCAGGTACCGACTTTAGGTGCCTGTCCAGTGCCTGCTTGAAGACAGCCAGGGGTCTATTGGTAATCCCCCTGATGTATGCTGGGAGGCAGTTGAACAGTCTTGGGCCCCTGACACTTATTGTGTTATCTCTCAACGTGCTAGTGGCACCCCTGCTTTTCATTGGGGGGATGTTGCATCGCCTGCCGAGTCTTTTGCTTTCGTAGGGAGTGACTCTCGTGTGCAAGTTTGGTACTAATCCCTCTAGGATTTTCCAAGTGTATATAATAATGTATCTCTCCCGCCTGCGTTCTAGGGAGTACAGGTTTAGGAACTTCAAGCGTTCCCAGTAATTGAGGTGGTTTATCGCAGTTATGCGTGTCGTGAAGGTTCTCTGCACATTTTCTAGGTCAGCAATTTCACCTGCCTTGAAAGGTGCAGTTAGTGTGCAGCAATATTCCAGCCTAGATAGAACAAGCGACCTGAAAAGTGTCATCATGGGCTTGGCATCCCTGGTTTTGAAGGTTCTCATTATCCATCCTGTCATTTTTCTAGCAGATGCGATTGCTACGGTGTTATGGTCCTTGAAGGTGAGATCCTCTGACATGATCACTCCCAGGTCTTTGACATTAGTTTTTCGCTCTATTGTGTGGTTGGAATTTGTTTTATACATACCATAGCTGACATCAATGACATACTACTATATAAAAAGCCCCTTGTTATGCTGAGCATTTCCCGCAAATTAAGTCAGTTTTGTCCCAGGATGTGATTTCTTTAGAAATCACAGGATAACCCAAAAAAGTACAGTGTGGTTTATTGCGAATGAGACACTGGTTTAAGACTCAGGCAGGTTTGTCTCATTCGTCAGCTTTGTAAACCATTTATAAAACTATTTATATAGGGTGGCTCGTGGCCTGGTAGGCAAAACTCTCACTAGGCGGGGCCAGGAGCTGAGTCTAGACCCCTGCAACCACAATTAGGTAAGTACACGCTGAGTGTCCGGGTTCGATGTCCGGTTGTCTATGTTCACCCATCAGTAAAATAGGTACCTGGGTGTTAGTGGACTGGTGTGGGTCGCATCCTGGGACAAAACTGACCTAATTTGCGGGAAATGCTCAGCATAACAAGGGGCTTTCTATATAGTAGTATGTCATTGATGTCAGCTATGGTGTGTATACCTTGTACATGTACTTGTAGTAAATAAAGATATTATATTACCCTCCCCTCCCTCCCTCCGTTCCGTGGTTCGTTTACATTCGTGTTATTAAAAGTTCGTGAGCCATTTATATAATCATTAGCGAGGTTTATACTCATTGGAATTCTGTCAAGTGTTCCCAGAATGCAACTCACAATAAATGGCTAACTGCCAGGTTCTTGTTTACTGTTAGGTGACGAGTACTGTGTTTGGGGAAGTATATAACGGGAAGGGCAAGTGACAGGTGCTGCTAGATAAGTACAGGACAACTATACATCTAATTAGGTCTAGGGAAGGGAGGGGTCACGATCATATGAAACATTTTGCTTATGAGTCTACCTGGAGGGTATTCCGGGGTTCAACGCCCCCGCGACGTGGTTCACGGTGGATCATGGCCTGATCCACCAGACTCTTACTGCTGGCCGCACGTGGGCAATGAATGTGTCTAATTTATACACCCTCAAAATTACTGAAAATTTGATCACGAAAATATATTCTACAAAAATTTTACTTGACTAGAAGTGCTCAAAAACCCACCAGTCTCTCTCCTTATACGTTTATTTAGTCAAATATATTCTGACTCACGAAATCGTAATGATACGATTGTAAACAAACCACAAGGCCTGGTCTCAGACCGAGCCGCGGGGGCGTTGACCCATAAAACCTCCTCCAGGTATACTCCAGGTAAACGGTACGGGCGGGGATTGAACTCGCGGCAAGCGAGTCGTAAAACTCAGGGTCTTCCCAGTTTATTTTAATAGTAGTAACAAGGAAAGAAAACGCAGCATGAGTGAATTCCCCGATGACACAAGAATGTGTCATGTGATGAATTCTGAAGAGGATGATATGAATCATCGAAAAGATTTAGACATTTTAATCTCGTGGTCGGGAAAGAGACAGATGAAGTTCAATATGGCGACTGTTGAGCCCCAATTACTGAAATAAAAATAACTGACACTTAGTAAGTGAATAATGTAGAATATTAGCATGACTGTCAGAGTCGCTACTTTGTACAGAGTTGCTAAACAACACACGTGGCACACGTAACACACGTGACACACGTAACACACGTGACACACGTGACACACGTGACACACGTAACACACGTGACACACGTAACACACGTAACACACGTAACACACGTGACACACGTAACACACGTGATGTACTTGAAGTCTTACCAATAACAAGTGAGAACCAAAACCTGTCATTGTGGTAGTTTTTAAGCCACCAGATGAAGCTTCCCAACCGTAGCTCGGGTGGTTGTTCCATAGCTCGGGTGGTTGTTCCATAGCTCGGGTGGTTGTTCCGTAGCTCGGGTGGTTGTTCCGTAGCTCGGGTGGTTGTTCCGTAGCTCGGGTGGTTGTTCCGTAGCTCGGGTGGTTGTTCCGTAGCTCGGGTGGTTGTTCCATAGCTCGTGGTTGTTCCAAGTGGTTGTCCAGTAGCTCGGGTGGTTGTTCCGTAGCTCGGGTGGTTGTTCCGTAGCTCGGGTGGTTGTTCCGTAGCTCGGTGGTTGTTCCGTAGCTCGGGTGGTTGTTCCGTAGCTCGGGTGGTTGTTCCGTAGCTCGGGTGGTTGTTCCGTAGCTCGGGTGGTTGTTCCGTAGCTCGGGTGGTTGTTCCATAGCTCGGGTGGTTGTCCAGTAGCTCGGGTGGTTGTTCCGTAGCTCGGGTGGTTGTTCCCTAGCTCGGGTGGTTGTTCCGTAGCTCGTGTGGTTGTTCCATAGCTCAGGGTTGTTCGGTCGAGTGTTCCGTAGCTCGGGTGGTTGTTCTATAGCTCGGTGGTTGTTCCTAGCTCGGTGGTTGTTCCATAGCTCAGTGGCTTTCGAGCTCGGTAGTTGTTCCTAGCTCGGGTGGTTGTCCAGTAGCTCGGGTGGTTGTTCCGTAGCTCGGGGGGTTGTTCCCTAGCTTCGGGTGGTTGTTCCGTAGCTCGTGGTTGTCCGAGCTCGTGGTGTTCCCTAGCTTGGGTGGTTGTTCCGTAGCTCGGGTGGTTGTTCCGTAGCTCGGGTGGTTGTTCCCTAGCTTGGGTGGTTGTCCTAGCTCGGGTGGTTGTTCCGTAGCTCGGGTGGTTGTTCCCTAGCTCGGGTGGTTGTTCCGTAGCTCGGGTGGTTGTTCCAGCTTAGAGGTGTTCCTAGCTGGGGTGGTTGTTCCCTAGCTCGGGTGGTTGTTCCGTAGCCGGTAGCTGTCCAGCTGGTGGTTGTTCCGTAGCTCGGGTGGTTGTTCCGTAGCTCGAGTGGTTGTTCCGTAGCTTGGGTGGTTGTTCCCTAGCTTGGGTGGTTGTTCCGTAGCTCGGGTGGTTGTTCCCTAGCTTGGGTGGTTGTTCTGTAGCTCGGGTGGTTGTTCCCTAGCTCGGGTGGTTGTTCCCTAGCGGTGGTTGTTCCGTAGCTCGGGTGGTTGTTCCGTAGCTCGGGTGGTTGTTCCCTAGCTTGGGTGGTTGTTCCCTAGCTGGGGTGGTTGTTCCCTAGCTTGGGTGGTTGTTCCCTAGCTCGGGTGGTTGTTCCCTAGCTTGGGTGGTTGTTTAGCTCGTGGTTCCGTAGCTCGGGTGGTTGTTCCGTAGCTCGGGGTGGTTGTTCCGTAGCTCAGGTGGTTGTTCCCTAGCTTGGGTGGTTGTTCCGTAGCTCGGGTGGTTGTTCCGTAGCTCGGGTGGTTGTTCCGTATCTCGGGTGGTTGTTCCGTAGCTCGGGTGGTTGTTCCATAGCTCGGGTGGTTGTTCCCTAGCTCAGGTGGTTGTTCCAGCTTGTGGGTTCAGCTGGTGGTTCCTAGCTCGGGTGGTTGTTCCGTAGCTCGGGTGGTTGTTCTAGCTCGTGGTTGTTCGAGCTCGGGTGGTTGTTCCTAGCTCGTTGTTCAGCTGGTGGGTGTTCCGTAGCTCGGGTGGTTGTTCCCTAGCTCGGGTGGTTGTCCAGTAGCTCGGGTGGTTGTTCCCTAGCTCGGGTGGTTGTTCCCTAGCTCGGGTGGTTGTTCCAGTAGATCGGGTGGTTGTTCCGTAGCTCGGGTGGTTGTTCCCTAGCTCGGGTGGTTGTTCCATAGCTCGGGTGGTTGTTCCATTGCTTGGGTGGTTGTTCCGTAGCTCGGGTGGTTGTTCCATAGCTCGGGTGGTTGTTCCGTAGCTCGGGTGGTTGTCCAGTAGCTCAGGTGGTTGTTCAGTAGCTCAGGTGGTTGTTCAGTAGCTCAGGTGGTTGTTCAGTAGCTCGAGTGGTTGTTCAGTAGCTCGGGTGGTTGTCCAGTAGCTCAGTGCCATTTGTGCATGGGGATCAACAGCAATTACCCACCTAAAGCCAATAATAACCCAACAAAATCTGCAGTAAGAATTATCACGAAATCCAACGCTAGGCAGCACCCCATCCCCACTCTCCAAAGACCAAAACCTACTCACTGTTCAGAACATCCATACTTACTACTCTGCAAT
>WNWK01027526.1:0-26220 GCA_009830355.1 Cherax destructor | reverse complement strand
CCTCCATGCAGTGCTGCTCTTCATGCCACTATCATGTACACTCTCCTCCCATGCAGTTACTCTTATCATACCACTATCATGTACACTCTCCTCCATGCAGTGCTGCTCTATCATACCACTATCATGTACTCTCCTCCCATGCAGTGCTCTCTATCATACCACTATCATGTACACTCTCCTCCATGCAGTGCTACTCTTATCATGCCACTGATCACTGTACACTCCTCTCATGCAGTGCTCTCTTCATACTATCATGTATTCCTCCATGCAGTTATATCTTTACATTGTTCTTCCATGCAGTGCTACTATCATCCACTGTCATGTACACTCTCCCATGCATGCTCTTATCATCCACTTCATGTACCTTCCCCTGCAGTGCTTCTATCATGCCACTGTCATGTACTTCCCCATGCAGTGCTGCCTATCATGCCACTATCATGTACCTCTCCTCCATGCAGTGCTCTCTATCATACCACTATCATGTACCTCTCCCATGCAGTCTACTTATCATACCACTGTCATGTCACTCTCCTCCCATGCAGTACTACTCTATCATCCACTATCATGTCACTCTCCTCCATGCAGTCTCTTCATCCTTCATGTACCCTCTCCCATGCAGTGCTACTTATCATACCACTTCATGTACACTCCTCCATCAGTGCTATCTATCATACCACTTCATGTACACTCTCCTGCAGTGCTATCTACTATCATCCTATTCATGTCATCTCCTCCATGCAGTCTCTCTGTCATACCACTATCTGCACCTCCCCATGCAGTGCTCTCTATCATACCACTATCATGTCACTCTCTCCATGCAGTGCTACTTATCATACCACTATCATGTACTCTCCTCCATGCAGTGCTACTCTATCATACCACTATCATGTACTCTCCTCCATGCAGTGCTGCTCTATCATACTATCATGTACACTTCCTCCATGCAGTGCTCTATCATGCCACTTCTGTACACTTCCTCCCATGCAGTGCTACTCTATCATCCACTATCATGTACTCCTCCATGCGTGCTACTCTATCCACTTCATGTACATCCTCATGCAGTCTCTCTATCATCCACTTCATGTACACTCTCCATGCAGTCTCTCTATCATCCATTCATGTCTCTCTCCCATGCAGTGCTCTCTTCATCCACTTCATGTACTCCTCCATGCAGTGCTACTCTTCATCCACTTCATGTACTCTCCTCCATGCAGTGTCTTATCATCCACTTCATGTACACTCTCTCCCATGCAGTGCTACTCTATCATCCACTATCATGTACTCTCCTCCCATGCATTCTACTCTATCATACCACTTCATTGCACTCTCTCCCATGCAGTCTACTCATCATCCTCCCATGCAGTGTTCTATCTCCACTCATGTCCTCTCCATGCAGTGCTCTCTTATCACTGTCCTCCCATGCAGTGCTTATCATACACTATCTTACTTCATGCGTTATCATTCAGCTCCATGCAGGCTCATCATCCCTTCAGTCCTCTCCTGCAGTCTCTTATCATCCACTTCTGCACTCCTCCATCAGTGCTCTCTATCTCCACTATCAGTATCTCCATGCGTTTTTCATCATATCGTCACTTCCTCATGCATTTTATCTCCACTCAGTCCTCTCATCGTGCTCTCTCATCCATTCTGTCTCCTCCATGCTCTCTCTATCATCACTTCGTCACTCCTCCATCAGTGTCTCTTCATCACTCAGTCATCTCCTCCATGCAGTCTCTCTTCTCCACTACATGTCCTCTCCATGCAGTTCTCTATCATCATCTACACTCCCATCAGTGCTCTCTTCATCCACTTCATTCTCCATGCAGTTCCTATCTCATATCGTTCCTCCCTGCAGTCTCTCTATCATCCACTTCGTCTTCATGAGTCTCTTCATCCACTATCAGTCTTCTCATGCGTTTTCTCCACTTCGTCCTCTCATGCATGCTTTCACCCTATCATCTCTCCTCATAGTGCTCTTATCTCACTATCATATCTCATGCAGTCTCTATCATCCACTATCAGTCCTCCTCCATCGTTACTTATCATCCACTATCAGTCTCCTCATGAGTTCTTTCATCCACTTCATGTCCTCTCCCATGCAGTGCTTCTATCATACCACTTCACTCCTCATGCAGTATCCTATGCCTCTCCATGCAGTTACTACTATTCACTCTATCGTGCTCACACTCTGTCTCCATCAGTCTCTTATCATACCACTTCATGTCCTCTTCATCATCTTATCATCCATATCATGACTTCCTCCATGCAGGTCTATCATCCTTCATGTACCTCTCCATGCATTCCTTCTCTCTGTCCTCTCTCCATCAGTGCTCTTATCATCCCTATCATATATGCACTCTCCTCCACATGCAGTGCTCTCTATCATCCCTTCACCTTCTCCTCCATGCATCACCCTATCATGCCACTCTCACAGTCTCCATCAGCTCTTCTCCCCCATCTGCTCTCTATCATACCTCACATCATCTTCTCCCATCATCTTCTCATCATTCATGTACACTTCCTCCCATGCAGTCTCCTTCATACCACTTTCATGTCATCTCTCCTTGCTACTACATCTCCATGCTGTATCATCTCTCATATCCTCCATGCAGTTACTCTCTCACTACCACTCTCATGTACTTCACTCCTATCATTGCTCTCTCATGCACTGTCTTATCATCTCCTGCTCTCTACCTATCGTATCATCTCTCCCATGCATGCTACTCTATCATACCAATATCACGTACACTGTCTTCCCATGCAGTGTTACTCTATCATACCACTATCACGTACACTCTCCTCCCAGGCAGTGTTACTCTATCATACCACTATCACGTACACTCTCCTCCCATGCAGTGTTACTCTATCATACCACTATCACGTACACTCTCCTCCCATGCAGTGTTACTCTATCATACCACTATCACGTACACTCTCCTCCCATGCAGTGCTACTCTATCATACCACTATCACGTACACTCTCCTCCCATGCAGTGTTACTCTATCATACCACTATCACGTACACTCTCCTCCCATGCAGTGTTACTCTATTATACCACTATCACGTACACTCTCCTCCCATGCAGTGTTACTCTATCATACCACTATCACGTACACTCTCCTCCCATGCAGTGTTACTCTATCATACCACTATCACGTACACTCTCCTCCCATGCAGTGTTACTCTATTATACCACTATCACGTACACTCTCCTCCCATGCAGTGTTACTCTATCATACCACTATCACGTACACTCTCCTCCCAGGCAGTGTTACTCTATCATACCACTATCACGTACACTCTCCTCCCATGCAGTGTTACTCTATCATACCACTATCACGTACACTCTCCTCCCATGCAGTGCTCTGAAACCCGTATGCATTACATTTGTCATTGAAGATAATTTGTTTTATTATATTCATGATCAATGGATGTGGAAAGCAGCATCAGTTGATAGGATAAAGATCTTTTCGTAGCATCCTCCCTCTCTTGTAAGGTCAGTTTCTTAGTTGAAGTTTCTTAGAGGTGTCCTTAATGGCACCTCAAGGAGCCCTCAAGACATCATTTAAAGACGTCCTTAATGGCACCTCAAGCAGCCCTCAAGACATCATTTAAAGACGTCCTTGGATGTAATTTATTGCTGCCCTCCGGGATTTTTGTTAGTATGTGTTGTCAAGGTCAAATGATTATGTCTGTCGAAGAAATTTGTCGTCTACTGCTGTCGTCCGAGACTGTCTTACGTGACTACCGTCTGTGGTGCCTGTCGTCTGTTTTAATCGTGGTTCGTGTAAGTCGTTCATATTAGTCGTAGGTGTCTGTCGTCCCTTTCAAACGACCATGTAGCTAACAGTATCCGTCGTCTGTGGCTGTCGTCCCTGGCTTTCGTCAGCGACAACCATCGAAGGTGACCTTGGCTTCAGAAATATTCACACTGAGCATTACCGCCAGGTGGCTGCAGCATAAAAGTTGCTCTTTTATGCACATAAGTCTTGATGGAAGGCTCGGCCAAACAGCCGCTGGTAAAAGAAGGCAAGTGGCAGGAAAAGGGAAGGAGATTGAAAGAAAATGAATGAGGAGCTGTGACTCGACCTCAACAACCACAACTAGGTGAGTACACACAAAAAACGAACATGATGATGACGTCCCTCGTCAGAAAGTGGCAGGAGGCTGTGCAGTATTTCATGCCCGGTGGTTCACTCACTGATGAAGAACCCGGTGGTTCACTCACTGATGAAGAACCCGGTGGTTCACTGTGACACTGATGAAGAACCCGGTGGTTCACTCACTGATGAAGAACCCGGTGGTTCACTCACTGATGAAGAACCCGGTGGTTCACTGATGAAGAACACGTGTCACCATGATGAAGAACCCGGTGGTTCACTCACTGATGAAGAACCCGGTGGTTCACTCACTGATGAAGAACCCGGTGGTTCACTCACTGATGAAGAACCCGGTGGTTCACTCACTGATGAAGAACCCGGTGGTTCACTCACTGATGAAGAACCCGGTGGTTCACTCACTGATGAAGAACCCGGTGGTTCACTCACTGATGAAGAACCCGGTGGTTCACTCACTGATGAAGAACCCGGTGGTTCACTCACTGATGAAGAACCCGGTGGTTCACTCACTGATGAAGAACCCGGTGGTTCACTCACTGATGAAGAACCCGGTGGTTCACTCACTGATGAAGAACCCGGTGGTTCACTCACTGATGAAGAACCCGGTGGTTCACTCACTGATGAAGAACCCGGTGGTTCACTCACTGATGAAGAACCCGGTGGTTCACTCACTGATGAAGAACCCGGTGGTTCACTCACTGATGAAGAACCCGGTGGTTCACTCACTGATGAAGAACCCGGTGGTTCACTCACTGATGAAGAACCCGGTGGTTCACTCACTGATGAAGAACCCGGTGGTTCACTCACTGATGAAGAACCCGGTGGTTCACTCACTGATGAAGAACCCGGTGGTTCACTACTGATGAAGAACCCGGTGTTCACTCACTGATGAAGAACCCGGTGGTTCACTCACTGATGAAGAACCGGTGGTTCACTCACTGATGAAGAACCCGGTGGTTCACTCACTGATGAAGAACCCGGTGGTTCACTCACTGATGAAGAACCCGGTGGTTCACTCACTGATGAAGAACCCGGTGGTTCACTCACTGATGGAGTGGGTTCACTGATGAACCCGGTGGTTCACTCACTGATGAAGAACCCGGTGGTTCACTCACTGATGAAGAACCCGGTGGTTCACTCACTGATGAAGAACCCGGTGGTTCACTCACTGATGAAGAGCCGAAAAAATAAAATGTTGAAGTGTGTAAATTCTATAGAAAGCGAAGTAGTTCAGCAATGAGAGAGATAACAAAAGACCGGAAACGATACCGTGTCACCACTGATGAAGAACCCGGGTTCACTCACTGATGAAGACCCCGGGGTCAAACTGATAAAAGAACGCCGGTGTTCACTCACTGATGAAGAACCCGTGGTTCACTCACTGATGAAGAACCCGGTGGTTCACTCACTGATGAAGAACCCGGTGTTCACTACTGATGAAGAACCCGGTGGTTCACTCATGATGAAGACCGAAACTATTAAAGATGAAGTGTTTAAATACTGATGAACGAAGCTCGAGAAGGTTCACCATGATAAGAACCCGGAGTTCACCACTGATGAAGAACCGGTGTTCACCACATAAAGGAACCAGTGCACACAACATAGGATGACCAGTACACACAAGAACAAAATACCAAACATGTGAAAGATGGTAACCATACACAGCAAACAAGACGATACAGAAAAACAAGGACGTACCAAGTGACACAAAAGAAACCATACACAAGACAAAATGACTATACAGAAAACAAGGATACCATACACACAAACAAGGATACATACACACAACAAGGATACCATACACAAACAAGGATACCATACACAACAACGGACATACAAGGATACCATACACACAACAAGGATACCATACACACAACAAGGATACCATACACAACAAGGATACATACAACAAGGATACCATACACACAACAAGGATACCATACACACAACAAGGATACCATACACAACAAGGATACCATACACACAACAAGGATACCATACACACAACAAGGATACCATACACACAACAAGGATACCATACACACAAAAAGGATACCATACACACAACAAGGATACCATACACACAACAAGGATACCATACACACAACAAGGATACCATACACACAACAAGGATACCATACACACAACAAGGATACCATACAAACAACAAGGATACCATACACACAACAAGGATACCATACACACAACAAGGATACCATACACACAACAAGGATACCATACACACAACAAGGATACCATACACACAACAAGGATACCATACACACAACAAGGATACCATACACACAACAAGGATACCATACACACAACAAGGATACCATACACACAACAAGGATACCATACACAAACAAGGATACCATACACACAACAAGGATACCATACACACAACAAGGATACCATACACACAACAAGGATACCATACACACAACAAGGATACCATACACACAACAAGGATACCATACACAAACAAGGATACCATACACACAACAAGGATACCATACACACAACAAGGATACCATACACACAACAAGGATACCATACACACAACAAGGATACCATACACACAACAAGGATACCATACACACAACAAGGATACCATACACACAACAAGGATACCATACACACAACAAGGATACCATACACACAACAAGGATACCATACACACAACAAGGATACCATACACACAACAAGGATACCATACACACAACAAGGATACCATACACACAACAAGGATACCATACACACAACAAGGATACCATACACACAACAAGGATACCATACACACAACAAGGATACCATACACACAACAAGGATACCATACACACAACAAGGATACCATACACACAACAAGGATACCATACACCACACAACAAGGATACCATACACACAACAAGGATACCATACACCACACAACAAGGATACCATACACACAACAAGGATACCATACACACAACAAGGATACCATACACACAACAAGGATACCATACACACAACAAGGATACCATACACACAACAAGGATACCATACACACAACAAGGATACCATACACACAACAAGGATACCATACACACAACAAGGATACATACACACAACAAGGATACCATACACACAACAAGGATACCATACACACAACAAGGATACCATACACACAACAAGGATACCATACACACAACAAGGATACCATACACACAACAAGGATACCATACACACAACAAGGATACCATACACACAACAAGGATACCATACACACAACAAGGATACCATACACACAACAAGGATACCATACACACAACAAGGATACCATACACACAACAAGGATACCATACACACAACAAGGATACCATACACACAACAAGGATACCATACACACAACAAGGACAAACTAGAGTTGGGAGGAAGTGATATTGTTCCAGAGGAAACCTGAATTAAACAAGGCAGAATGATATGATGTTCTGGAGTGACTGATGTTATGTGATGTGGGGACATGTGGGAACACGTTTAGGAACAAATAATAGTGAGAGGAAGGTCAAAGGATGATTTTGTGAAACATTTTTATAGCATACTTCAGAACTTTTTCAAAAAAATCTAGTTATATAGTTTTATTTTATTTATTTTTGAGATACTGGAATAAAGCAGTGCTTATCTGTTCGTATTTCATAGGTGTGTTGTGTTGCAGCGTCCTACGTTCACACTGACGCCAGGTCTTCCCTCTGGTGTGTTGTGTTGCAGCGTCCTACGTTCACACTGACGCCAGGTCTTCCCTCTGTAAAGTACGTCACTGTCTTGGCCAAGACTTTTTACATTATGTAAGTCTTTTTTTTGAGTAACAATTGTGTAATTTATTAGGACAGAATATTATGATAGCTAAATATTCGCTTTTCTCCTGAATGATATTATGGAAAACAATGTTTTCTTTGGGAGTCGCTGGAGTTATTTTATAATAGTTTTTTTTTGCTTGACTTAGTGTTCACCTTCTTGGATGTAGTAGTCAGGACGCACCTCTGACCTGACCTCTGGGTTTATACTGGAAACGTCTTGCTCTAAGAGGCTTGGCCAGCAAATCCCTGAATATCTTAGCAGTAGACTAGACACAGTTATTTTCTTAACTTAGAGTGATTGCTTAAATAATTGACACAAGTTGATGTGTTAGAAGGCTTTCTGTAAACAGTGAGATGGTTCGTATTTTCTTGCTAGAGTTCCTTGTCTTCCCGGTTGGTATTCGTTGTCCTTCTGGTTAATGTTCTTCCTCAAGAATGTATGTCCTGTGGTTCTTTGCTTGTTCTCTCTTTGTTACTAATTTGCGATGTAGGTTTTTATCCATAAGTTAGCTTCTCTTTCAGTTTCCTCCTTTATTCGCTTGTCCGAAGTGCTTATTTTCTCTTTGTTTGCTGTCCTTGTTTGCTGTCTTCTCCAGTGTATATTTTTTATGTTTGATGCTGCTTTTTATCGGTGTATGTTCTGTTTCGGTGCCTTCGTTCCTCTATTAGTTTTTCCTCTCTACGAGTTTTAAGTGATTATTTGATTATTAATTTCCATGGAGACAGTAAACATATTTGTGCAAAATATCGTTATTATTCAGATACAAATAACTCTTCTGTTTTATCAAATCCATAATCTAGTGAACAGAAGTGATTTTATTTGTCTGTAACTTTCAGGTGTTTGTGTACAACAAGCATAGCTTTGTAAGCAGACACAAGCACAGCAGACACAAGCACATCAGACACAAGCATAGCACATACAAGCACAGCAGACACAAGCACATCAGACACAAGCACATCAGACACAAGCACAGGTGTGTAAGCAGACACAAGCACAGCTTTGTAAGCAGACACAAGCACAGCAGACACAAGCACAGCAGACACAAGCACAGCAGACACAAGCACAGCAGACACAAGCACAGCAGACACAATCACAGCAGACACAAGCACAGCAGACACAAGCACAGCAGACACAAGCACAGCAGACACAAGCACATCAGACACAAGCACAGGTGTGTAAGCAGACACAAGCACAGCTTTGTAAGCAGACACAAGCACAGCAGACACAAGCACATCAGACACAAGCACAGGTGTGTAAGCAGACACAAGCACAGCTTTGTAAGCAGACACAAGCACAGCAGACACAAGCACAGCAGACACAAGCACAGCAGACACAAGCACAGCAGACACAAGCACAGCAGACACAAGCACAGCAGACACAAGCACAGCAGACACAAGCACAGCAGACACAAGCACAGCAGACACAAGCACAGCAGACACAAGCACAGCAGACACAAGCACAGCAGACACAAGCACAGCAGACACAAGCACAGCAGACACAAGCACAGCAGACACAAGCAGCTCTCGCATATATGACGTTGCAAGTGTTTTGATTCCGCGTTTCATTTTTTTTTTTTTTTGTAATTAACTTGAGCAATAATATCAAACCCAGAAAATATGATGATATCAATATATTCATATTAATCTGAAATGCATGAATATATTTGAATATATTTCATAATATATTAAATATAAAACATATTCACCTAATATTATACTTGATATTTGTATTAATTTTCTTTCATAATTATTTTTAATAATAATTTGATTACCCTAATAAGGTAAACTTAATTTCCTTTTCTTATTATATTTATATTTCGCATTTTATAAGTTTTATATAAGTTTTATAAGTTTTATATAAGTTTTATAAGTGTTAATTAACATTTCGTATGTTGTATTATATATTTTTGTTGTGTTTCATAATTAGTGTTAAAGTTGACAGTAGTTATTGCACTTGCAACTTTCTACTGAAGTTGACTCCAGTATGATTTTCGATGTTGCTTTATAAATCAATATAAAAGGTCACAGATTTTCCACCTAAACTACTTTATACATCAGATGATATTCATTAATGGAAGTTCATCTGATACATTAAATTGTTCTCATAAAATTGTTTTTGTCACTAAATCACATCTCCAAAACTAATAATTTTTTTTGGAGAGTTTTTCTTTTATGTTTGTTGTGGTCAGTGATTTTTCTGTCATTAAAGACTTATCTCATTATGAAGGTCTTTTAAATACAATAACTTGTATTTATTGAAAGGTTACATAATTATGCTTTTGAATGTGTTGAAGATATTGTAACCACAGTGACTAACACAGTTGTGAAGCTGTGCTTAATACTGAAGTATTTGTTGAACGTATAACGTATAATGACTTTCACTGTTGGAAGAATACCTCTGAAACTTCCGTAACTACTGAACCATAGTGACTTCAGTCCTGCTGCCATAGCTACTGAACCATAGTGACTTCAGTCCTGCTGCCATAGCTACTGAACCATAGTGACTTCAGTCCTGCTGCCATAGCTACTGAACCATAGTGACTTCAGTCCTGCTGCCATAGCTACTGAACCATAGTGACTTCAGTCCTGCTGCCATAGCTACTGAACCATAGTGACTTCAGTCCTGCTGCCATAGCTACTGAACCATAGTGACTTCAGTCCTGCTGCCATAGCTACTGAACCATAGTGACTTCAGTCCTGCTGCCATAGCTACTGAACCATAGTGACTTCAGTCTTGCTGCCATAGCTACTGAACCATAGTGACTTCAGTCTTGCTGGAAGGAAACCTATAACACTGCCATAGTTACTGAAGCACTGTACAAAAGTAACGTCTGCATAATAGGTTGTAGCATTTCACTGCATTTTTTTTTCATTTGTAAACAGACAAGAATAACTTAAATAATTAGTCTGGTATCTGTACACAAGTGTAACTTAGGTACCAGACTGTGCTAGTGACACAGATCACAAGTGTAACTTAGGTACCAGACTGTGCTAGTGACACAGATCAAAGTCGTACAACAGTGTTAGACACAACTGTAAAACATATTTATGAAGAACATTATTAACAATAGTTTAAAAAATGAAATACTTTATGCAAAGAAGATTTATGATACCATGGTTTCAAGCGTTTATTAGAGCAAGAAATCATTGAAAAAAAACAGCAGTAGTGGAGACAGTAACAATGAGAGGAACAGCAAGGTTGCAGGATGGGCTGTCGAAATCTTTTTGGTGGTGGGCAGATGGAGACTATCATGATGGTCGACTTTATTACCTGAGAGTTACTGATTTTTGGTGTGTATTGTGTATAGGTTTATTTGGATAAATATTTTAAATTTTAGAAATGTTCATATAAGAAAAAGGGATTCTATGAGATGTTAAGTGAATGAGTTGGGAACGTTGAGTGTTTCAAGATAATTGTTTGGAGAGACATATGGATGTCAGTGTGAGAGACACTGATGAGTAAGACGCAGTGGGAAAGTTTGAAGTGTTTATTGTATATAGCAGAGTAGAACCTTTAGCTTACCTCAAGGATACAGTATTGCGCCCCCTGAACTGGGCCTCAATGTATATAATGTATATTTCCATTTTCTATAATTTTATATTGCGAATATTCTCGATTATAGCTAAATCGTTAATATTTTGCTTTATATTATTATTAGACTATTATTTAACTTAGCTATATTTATTAGGTAGGATGTAATATATTATTTTGTTGAGTGTGTAGTAACTGCCTTGGTGTTGGCAAACTACTGTTATGCTGCCGGCGTCTAGTTGCTGGGAGGAGTCAGTCTCTGGACACACCTGAGCTGGGTGGTTGTTCCTCTTCCCTCTCTCTCTCTGGCCTGCTTACCCTCGTCGAGTCAACACCTCACTCCATTTCTTCTTGTTTTCTCGACATTAGACTATGTTGGGTAGAGTATGCATTCGTGGGTGAGGTGAATCATACTTCTCAGGACTCTGTGTAACTCTGTTCACAGAGAATAGACTAGACCGTGATTTTTCGACGTTGTTCTGGGTTGTGTGTCACCTTGACACTCTGATACAACTCAGGTCTCAAGCTATAGCTCTGGACCTACTTCGATAAGGCATCTGTGCACCGCCACAGTTCGGGATTGTTTATGCTGAATCTAGTTTCAGTAGAAAGGGAGTTTTGTGACTGTTTTGGAGGATCTACTGATGGTCCCCAGTTAGGGTCGATTTTCTATCTCCTTGTTCCTGATGCTGTGTTGCTGTTGCCTGTTATATTGCTGTTCTGCGAAGTGGTCATTTTACTGGACAATCAAGTTCTGGTTGTCTGTTTGTTAGAGCAGCTAGTTTAAGAGATGTTCTGTCGTACACTGGTTGAGTCGAGTCTTAGAGTTACCGGGAGCACACCCATACACACATTTATTCTTATTTGTATATATTATTGTAATTATTGACATTGTACCTGATGGTACTTCTGAGTCATTTATATATATGTGCCCTCAGAACAGACTTATAATATATGAGAGCAGTGTAGGAGCTACCCTCCTAATTAACCTAATTGATATCTTAATTAATATCTTTATATTTGATTTACTACGTTACCCTAGATTTTATCACTTTGATAATAAACCTTTTAAATATATCTTTTTGGTTAGTACCCTATCAGTTGCAATCCTCTTCAGCTATATAATATGTCGGATAACTGAACCAGGATACTGACTTTGTTGCAAAAGCCCAGTAACAGGCTGGATGCTAGAAGGGCTATCCTTTCTAGTGTTCACTGGAGATATCTATTATTAATAGATATCGTGTCATTTTGTAACATACAGCAATAATGTACACATACATGAACGGTAAAAGCATACACAAAATTGGTACAGCAAAACGCAAGAACAGTACATTGGAGAACACTTAAACACAGTTCAGTATAGAAGTCACCTTTACCACAGTTTGTCAGCATCACCAGACCATTACAACCAAGAACACTACACTGACTTACACTAAGTACATAAAAGACAAGTACACTACACTGACTAACAGTAAGTACATAAAAGACAAGTACAGTAACATGTAAGATTAGCACAATAACTTAAATCAGTACAGTAACACATTAAACAGTATAATAACACATAAAACAGTATAGTGAGACATAAAACAGCAGAGTGAAAGAAAAACACCATAGTAACATAATAAACAGCATAATAACACGTGAAACATATATTAGGTAAAGCAGAACAACACCACAGAAGAACAGTATAATGCAAGAGAAGTAAATAAAAATAACAATGTTGCAACATACAAGACCAGTGCAGTACAATAATACAGAAGACCAGAACAGTACAATAATACAGAAGACCAGTACAGAACAATAATACAGAAAACCAGAACAGTACAATAATACAGAAGACCAGTACAGAACAATAATACAGAAGACCAGAACAGTACAATAACACAGAAGACCAGTACAGAACAATAATAGAGAAGACCAGTACAAAACAATAACACAGAAGACCAGCACAGTACAATAACACAGAAGACCAGTGCAGTACAATAACACAGATGACTAGTACAGAACAATAGCACACAAGACCAGTACAGAACAATAATACAGAAGAAAAGTACAGTACAATAACACAGAAGACCAGTACAGTACAATAACACAAAATACCAGTACAGTACAGTAATACAGAAGACCAGTACAGAACAATAACACAGAAGACCAGTACAGTACAATAACACAGAAGACCAGTGCCGTACAATAAAACAGAAGACAAGTACAGTACAATAACACACAAGACCAGTACAATACAATAACACACAAGACCAGTACAGTACAGTTACACACAAGACCAGTACACTACAATAACAAAGAAGACAAGTACAGTATAATAACACACAAGACCAGTACTGTACAATAACACAGAAGACAAGTACAGTACAATAACACACAAGACCAGTACAGTACAGTAACACACAGGACCAGTACAATAACACAGAAGACCGGTACAGTACAATAACACAGAAGACCAGTACAGTACAATAACAGAAGACCAGTACAGTACAATAACAGAAGACCAGTACAGTACAATAACACAGAAGACCAGTGCAGTACAATAATACAGAAGACCAGTACAGAACAATAATACAGAAGACCAGTACAGTACAATAACACAGAAGACCAGTACATTACAATAACACACAAGACCAGTACAGTACAGTTACACACAAGACCAGTACAGTACAATAACACAGAAGACCATGTACAATACAATAACACACAAGACCAGTACAGTACAATAACACACAAGACCAGTACAGTACAATAACACACAATACCAGTACAGTACAGTAACACAGAAAACCGGTACAGTACAATACCACAGAAGACCAGTACAGTACAATAACCCACAAGACCAGTACAGTACAGTAACACACAAAACCAGTAAAGTACAATAACACAGAAGACCAGTACATTACAGTAACACAGAAGACCAGTACAGTACAGTAACACAGAAGACCAGTACAGTACAGTAACACAGAAGACCAGTACAGTACAATAACACACAAGACCAGTACAGTACAGTAACACACAAGACCGGTAAAGTAACACAGAATAGTACAGTACAGTAACACATAAGAACATTACAGTGACACAGAAGAACAGTACAGTGACAAAGAAGAACAGTACAGTAACACAGAAGAACAGTACAGTGACACAGAAGAACAGTATAGTGATACAGAAGAACAGTACAGTAACAAAGAAGAACAGTACAGTAACACAGAAGAACAGTACAGTAACACAGAAGAACAGTACAGTGACACAGAAGAACAGTACAGTGATACAGAATAACAGTACATTGATACAGAATAACAGTACAGTGACAATGAAGAACAGTACAGTTGAGTAACACAGAAGAACTGTACAATAACACAGAAAAACAGCACAGTAACACACCGTACGCTGCCAGAGAGCGAGTGGAATAACAACCACCGAGCTACAGGGAGGAAGTGACGTAATAACACCAGACCATAAGTGACCAGGAGAACTAAGTACAGAATAACACAGATACTTAGCAGCTGAGTGGAAACACTACGTAGCTACTCAGGAGGCTGGAGTGGTAATAACACCACGAGCTACCTCAGGAGCTGGGGTAATACACAAACCAGTAGCTGCTGGGACTGAGTAACAACACAGTAGCTACTCAGGGGCGAGGTAACAACACCACCGTAGCTACCTCAGGAGCGGAGTGAAACACACCGTAGCTACTCAAGGAGGTGGAGGTAATAACACCACCGTAGCTGCTCTCAGGAGGCTGAGTGGAATAACACCACCGTACTGACTCAGGAGCTGAGTAATAACACCACCGTAGCTGCTCAGAGGTGGAGTGGACACAACACCAGTAGCTACTCTCAGGAGGCTGAGTGAAACACCACCGTAGCTCCAGAGGTGGAGTGGTACATACACACCGAGCTACCCAGGAGCAGTGAAAAACCACCAGTCTCAGGAGGCTGGGGTAAACACCACGAGCTACCAGAGCTGAGTAATAACACCACCGTACTTCAGGAGGTGGAGTGGTAAAACACACCGTAGCTAGCTCAGGAGGCTGAGGAAAACACCACCGTAGCTACTCTCAGGAGGTGATGGTAACACCACCTAGCTACTCAGGAGGTGAGTGGTAATAACACCACCGTAGCTACCTCAGGAGGCTGGAGTGTAATAACACCACGTAGCTGCTCTCAGGAGGCTGGAGTAGTAATAACACCACCGTAGCTGACTCTCAGGAGTTGGAGTGGTAATAACACCACCGTAGCTACTCAGGAGGCTGAGGAATAACACCACCGTAGCTACCCAGGGAGGCTGGAGTGGTAATAACACCACCGTAGCTACTCAGGGAGGCTGAGTGGTAATAACACACGAGCTCTCAGGAGGTTGAGCAATAACCACGTAGCTACTTCAGGAGGCTGGAGTGGAAAACACCAGTAGCTGCTCAGGAGGCTGGAGGTAATAACACCACCGTAGCTATTCAGGAGGCTGGAGTGGTAATACACCACCGTAGCTGCTCCAGGGAGGCTGAGTGGAAATAACACCACCGTAGCTACCAGGAGGCTGGAGTGGTAATAACACCATAGCTATCTCAGGAGGTTGGAGTGGTAATAACACCACCAGCTACCTCAGGGAGGCTGGAGTGGTAATAACACCACCGTAGCTGCTCCAGGGAGGTTGGAGTGGTAATAACACCACGAGCTACCTCAGGGAGGCTGGAGTGGTAATAACACCACCGTAGCTCTCAGGAGGCTGGAGTGAAACAACCACCGTAGCTCTCAGGAGGCTGGAGTGAACAGAAGACTGTCAGAGCGGGGAAAAACCACGTACCAGAAGAAACACGTAGTAAATGAGAAAAACAGTCCCATGGGAATAACAGTCCCCAGGAGGAGAAAACGAGCTCAGAGTGGGAACACCGTATTCAGAGGCTGAGTGGTAACACCAATACCAGGACAGGAAAACACACCGTACGCTCCAGGGGTGAGGGAATACACCACCGTAGCTACTCTCAGGAGGCTGAGTGGTAATAACACCACCGTAGCTCTCTCAGGAGGCTGGAGTGGTAATAACACCACCGTAGCTCTCTCAGGAGGCTGGAGTGGTAATAACACCACCGAGCTCTCTCAGGAGGTGGAGTGGTAATACACCACCGTAGCTACTCTCAGGAGGCTGGAGTGGTAATAACACCACCGTAGCTACTCTCAGGGAGGCTGGAGTGGTAATAACACCACCGTAGCTACTCTCAGGGAGGCTGGAGTGGTAATAACACCACCGTAGCTGCTCTCAAAGAGGCTGGAGTGGTAATAACACCACCGTAGCTACTCTCATGGAGGCTGGAGTGGTAATAACACCACCGTAGCTACTTTCAGGGAGGCTGGAGTGGTAATAACACCACCGTAGCTGCTCTCAGGGAGGTTGGAGTGGTAATAACACCACCGTAGCTACTCTCAGGGAGGCTGGAGTGGTAATAACACCACCGTAGCTGCTCTCAGGGAGGCTGGAGTGGTAATAACACTACCGTAGCTACTCTCATGGAGGCTGGAGTGCTAATAACACCACCGTAGCTGCTCTCAGGGAGGCTGGAGTGGTAATAACACCACCGTAGCTGCTCTCAGGGAGGCTGGAGTGGTAATAACACCACCGTAGCTACTCTCAGGGAGGCTGGAGTGGTAATAACACCACCGTAGCTGCTCTCAGGGAGGCTGGAGTGGTAATAACACCACCGTAGCTGCTCTCAGGGAGGTTGGAGTGGTAATAACACCACCGTAGCTACTCTCAGGGAGGCTGGAGTGGTAATAACACCACCGTAGCTACTCTCAGGAGGCTGGAGTGGTAATAACACCACCGTAGCTACTCTCAGGGAGGCTGGAGTGGTAATAACACCACCGTAGCTGCTCTCAGGGAGGCTGGAGTGGTAATAACACCACCGTAGCTGCTCTCAGGGAGGTTGGAGTGGTAATAACACCACCGTAGCTACTCTCAGGGAGGCTGAGTGGTAATAACACCACCGTAGCTACTCTCAGGAGGTTGGAGTGGTAATAACACCACCGTAGCTGCTCTAGGAGGCTGGAGTGGTAATAACACCACCGTAGCTACTCTCAGGAAGGTTGGAGTGGTAATAACACCACCGTAGCTACTCTCAGGAGGCTGGAGTGGTAATAACACCACCGTAGCTACTCTCAGGAGGCTGGAGTGGTAATAACACCACCGTAGCTGCTCTCAGGGAGGTTGGAGTGGTAATAACACCACTGTAGCTACTCTCAGGGAGGCTGGAGTGGTAATAACACCACCGTAGCTGCTCTCAGGAGGCTGGAGTGGTAATAACACCACCGTAGCTACTCTCAGGAGGCTGGAGTGGTAATAACACCACCGTAGCTACTCTCAGGGAGGTTGGAGTGGTAATAACACCACCGTAGCTACTCTCAGGGAGGCTGGAGTGGTAATAACACCATCGTAGCTCTCTCAGGAGGCTGGAGTGGTAACAACACCACCGTAGCTGCTCTCAGGAGGCTGGAGTGGTAATAACACCACCGTAGCTGCTCTCAGGGAGGCTGGAGTGGTAATAACACCACCGTAGCTACTCTCAGGGAGGCTGGAGTGGTAATAACACCACCGTAGCTACTCTCAGGGAGGCTGGAGTGGTAATAACACCACCGTAGCTACTCTCAGGGAGGCTGGAGTGGTAATAACACCACCGTAGCTACTCTCAGGGAGGCTGGAGTGGTAATAACACCACCGTAGCTGCTCCAGGAGGCTGGAGTGGTAATAACACCACCGTAGCTGCTCTCAGGAGGCTGGAGTGGTAATAACACCACGTAGCTACTTCAGGAGGCTGGAGTGGTAATAACACCACCGTAGCTGCTCTCAGGGAGGTTGGAGTGGTAATAACACCACCGTAGCTACTCTCAGGGAGGCTGGAGTGGTAATAACACCACCGTAGCTGCTCTCAGGGAGGCTGGAGTGGTAATAACACCACCGTAGCTACTCTCAGGGAGGCTGGAGTGGTAATAACACCACCGTAGCTGCTCTCAGGAGGCTGGAGTGGTAATAACACCACCGTAGCTCTCAGGGAGGCTTGGAGTGGTAATAACACCACCGTAGCTGCTCTCAGGAGGCTGGAGTGGTAATAACACCACCGTGAGCTAGCTCAGGGAGGCTGGAGTGGTAATAACACCACCGTAGCTGCTCTCAGGGAGGCTGGAGTGGTAATAACACCACTGTAGCTACTCTCAGGGAGGCTGGAGTGGTAATAACACCACCGTAGCTACTCTCAGGGAGGCTGGAGTGGTAATAACACCACCGTAGCTACTCTCAGGGAGGCTGGAGTGGTAATAACACCACCGTAGCTGCTCTCAGGGAGGCTGGAGTGGTAATAACACCACCGTAGCTACTCTCAGAGTGGCTGGAGTGGTAATAACACCACCGTAGCTGCTCTCAGGGAGGCTGGAGTGGTAACAACACCACCGTAGCTCTCCAGGGAGGCTGGAGTGGTAATAACACCACCGTAGCTGCTCTCAGGAGGTTGGAGTGGTAATAACACCACCGTAGCTACTCTCAGGGAGGCTTGGAGTGGTAATAACACCACCGTAGCTGCTCTCAGGGAGGCTGGAGTGGTAATAACACCACCGTAGCTCTTCAGGAGGCTGGAGTGGTAATAACACCACCGTAGCTGCTCTCAGGGAGGCTGGAGTGGTAATAACACCACCGTAGCTACTCTCAGGGAGGTTTGAGTGGTAATAACACCACCGTAGCTGCTCTCAGGGAGGTTGGAGTGGTAATAACACCACCGTAGCTACTCTCATGGAGGCTGGAGTGGTAATAACACCACCGTAGCTGCTCTCAGGGAGGCTGAGTGGTAAACACCACGTAGCTGCTCAGGAGGCTGGAGTGGTAACACCACCGTAGCTGCTCTCAGGGAGGCTGGAGTGGTAATAACACCACCGTAGCTACTCTCAGGGAGGCTGGAGTGGTAATACCACCACCGTAGCTACTCTCAGGAGGTTGGAGTGGTAATAACACCACCGTAGCTGCTCTCAGGGAGGCTGGAGTGGTAATAACACCACCGTAGCTGCTCTCAGGGAGGCTGGAGTGGTAATAACACCACCGTAGCTGCTCTCAGGGAGGTTGGAGTGGTAATAACACCACCGTAGCTACTCTCAGGGAGGCTGGAGTGGTAATAACACCACCGTAGCTGCTCTCAGGGAGGCTGGAGTGGTAATAACACCACCGTAGCTACTCTCAGGGAGGCTGGAGTGGTAATAACACCACCGTAGCTGCTCTCAGGGAGGTTGGAGTGGTAATAACACCACCGTAGCTACTCTCAGGGAGGCTGGAGTGGTAATAACACCACCGTAGCTGCTCTCAGGGAGGCTGGAGTGGTAATAACACCACCGTGGTTATTGTCAGGGAGGCTGGAGTGGTAATAACACCACCGTAGCTGCTCTCAGGGAGGTTGGAGTGGTAATAACACCACCGTAGCTACTCTCAGGGAGGCTGGAGTGGTAATAACACCACCGTAGCTACTCTCAGGGAGGTTGGAGTGGTAATAACACCACTGTAGCTACTCTCAGGGAGGCTGGAGTGGCAATAACACCACCGTAGCTACTCTCAGGGAGGTTGGAGTGGTAATAACACCACCGTAGCTACTCTCAGGAGGCTGGAGTGGTAATAACACCACCGTAGCTGCTCAGGGAGGTTGGAGTGGTAATAACACCACCGTAGCTACTCTCAGGAGGCTGGAGTGGTAATAACACCACCGTAGCTGCTCTCAGGAGGCTGGAGTGGTAATAACACCACCGTGGCTGTCAGGGAGGCTGGAGTGGTAATAACACCACCGTAGCTCTCTCAGGGAGGTGGAGTGGTAATAACACCACCGTAGCTACTCTCAGGGAGGCTGGAGTGGTAATAACACCACCGTAGCTACTCTCAGGGAGGTTGGAGTGGTAATAACACCACTGTAGCTACTCTCAGGGAGGCTGGAGTGGCAATAACACCACCGTAGCTACTCTCAGGGAGGTTGGAGTGGTAATAACACCACCGTAGCTACTCTCAGGGAGGTTGGAGTGGTAATAACACCACCGTAGCTACTCTCAGGGAGGCTGGAGTGGTAATAACACCACCGTAGCTGCTCTCAGGGAGGCTGGAGTGGTAATAACACCACCGTAGCTGCTCTCAGGGAGGTTGGAGTGGTAATAACACCACCGTAGCTGCTCTCAGGGAGGCTGGAGTGGTAATAACACCACCGTAGCTGCTCTCAGGGAGGCTGGAGTGGTAATAACACCACCGTGGTTATTGGCAGGGAGGCTGGAGTGGGTATAGCATCATGTCTACTGTTGAGATTTAAACGTTTATATTCAAATTAGCAAATCATGGATTATAAGTAACAATTAATAATAATAATCATAATAAAATTATTGTAATAAAAATCAAATAATTATTTGCGACCACTGTCCACCTCAGAGTTATCTCTGAGTTACCAGACCTTGCCACGTGGAGGCCAGTGTCAACCTCAGAGTTATCTCTGAGTTACCAGACCCTGCAGCGTGGAGGCCAGTGGTTCGTCTTTAAGGTCCACCCCCCCCTCGCCTTCCCCAGGTTCATGTGTCCAGAAATCCATCCGTGGGCCCCCGGATGTCTCCCCTTCCTCACTTCCCTAAGGTCAGCCTCGCCTCTCTCTCTCTATCTGCCTTCCAGCCTCAGCCTTCCCCAGGTTCATGTATCCAGGAATCCATCCGTCCGCCTCCGAATGTTTTCCCTTCCTCACTTCCCCAAGGTCAGCCTCAACAACCTGTATTCTTGCCTTCCCCAGGTTCATGTATCCAGGAATCCATCCGTTCGCTCCCAGATGTCTCCCCTTCCCCACTTACCTAAGGTCGGCGGTGCCTTCCCCGGATCAGTGTCTCCAGGAGTCCACTTGTGTCACCTCATGTGGACTCCCTTCCCCACTTACCCAAGGTCAGCCTCAACTGCTAGTATTCATGCCTTCCCCAGGTTCATGTATCCAGGAATTCATCCGTTCGCTCCCGGATGTCTCCCCTTTCGCACTTACCGAAGGTCAGCCTCAACAACAACCTTTCCCAAGATCATGTATCCAGGAATCCATCCGTTCGCTCCCGGATTTCTCCCCTTCCCCACTTTCCTAAGGTCGGCGGTGCCTTCCCCGGATCTGTGTCTCAAGGAGTCCACTTGTGTCACCTCAGGTGGACTCCCTTCCCCACTTCCCCAGAGTCAGCGGTGCCTTCCCCGGATCAGTGTCTCCAGGAGTCCACTTGTGTCACCTCAGGTGGACTCCCTTCCCCACTTCCCCAGAGTCAGCGGTTGCCACCCCCAGTGACCTTGCTGCATGGAAACTTGGTCTTGTCTAGCTGGTCTACGGTAGAGACTGTCCAGGTGGGTGGAATTACTGGAGGTGACACAGAAAACTGCGTCCAGTAATTACACCCACCAAGACAGCCACGACCGTACACCAGCTAGACCAGACCAAGCTGCCACACAGCTCACCCACCCAGGAGAGGCTAGTTAATATAAATTTTGGAAATCCTTTTAAATTACACTATGAATTTGTACTAAGTACAAGTTTTTTTACTTATTTAGCAGTTTAAAAGAATTTGCCAGCATTTTATTTAATGTCGATGAATGGCCAGGTGTTGAAGAACTTGTCCACCTCCATCAAAACTCTGTTAAATATTACACTTTTAATTTTTGTTTATTTATTCATCTTTTGCATTTGACACTCAAAGGCTAACAAGCGCACAAACATACTCATTTACAAGTATTTTCACATACGTACATTTATACATTTCAACACACGCACTTTACGTACACCATTACACATACACTTGCATGCATAAAACACACACAAATAATCCCAGGTATTACAAATACACACACACACGCAAACAACAATGCACACAATTCTCTCCTCTCATGTATGAGGTCACACATACATACGTACTCACATCTCACTCCATATCCCATGCCACGAACACTCGTGTACACACACCATGCCACGAACACTCGTGTACACACACCATGCCACGAACACTCGTGTACACACACCATGCCACGAACACTCGTGCACACATACCATGCCACGAACACTCGTGCACACACACCATGCCACGAACACTCGTGCACACACACCATGCCACGAACACTCGTGCACACATACCATGCCACGAACACTCGTGTACACACACCATGCCACGAACACTCGTGCACACACACCATGCCACGAACACTCGTGCACACACACCATGCCACGAACACTCGTGCACACACACCATGCCACGAACACTCGTGCACACATACCATGCCACGAACACTCGTGTACACATACCATGCCACGAACACTTGTGCACACATACCATGCCACGAACACTCGTGCACACATACCATGCCACGAACACTCGTGCAAACATACCATGCCACGAACACTCGTGCACACATACCATGCAACGAACACTCGTGCACACATACCATGCCACGAACACTCGTGCACACATACCATGCCACGAACACTCGTGCACACATACCATGCCACGAACACTCGTGCACACACACCATGCCACGATCACTCGTGCACACATACCATGCCACGATCACTCGTGCACACATACCATGCCACGATCACTCGTGCACACATACCATGCCACGAACACTCGTGCACACATACCATGCCATGAACACTCGTGCACACATACCATGCCACGAACACTCGTGCACACATACCATGCCATGAACACTCGTGCACACATACCATGCCACGAACACTCGTGCACACATACCATGCCATGAACACTCGTGCACACATACCATGCCACAAACACTCGTGCACACATACCATGCCACGATCACTCGTGCACACATACCATGCCACGAACACTCGTGCACACATACCATGCCACGAACACTCGTGCACACATACCATGCCACAAACACTCGTGCACACATACCATGCCATGAACACTCGTGCACACATACCATGCCATGAACACTCGTGCACACATACCATGCCACGAACACTCGTGTACACATACCATGCCACGAACACTCGTGCACACATACCATGCCATGAACACTCGTGCACACATACCATGCCACAAACACTCGTGCACACATACGTGTAACAACATGGTGGTTAAAATTAAATAATGTAGTAGAAACAATGTAAGGGAAATAAGGAAATATTTATGTGCTTCAATATTTAGAATATATAACATAAAGAAGGTTGGTTCAGATGGTCCTAGTCGCATATATTTGCAGAGTTTGTATTATTCTCTTTGATCAGCAGCACCAGCTGTTCCCCCACACTATAACTGATATATGTCACCCACAGTGGATATGCAGATATAGTCTTACACTGTGAGTATTTCCGAATATTCCAGATATTCCAAAGTAATTTCCTACTTCGTATCAGTCGATACCTCATCACTGTTTTTAAATTATCAGAATAAGTTTAAATATGTTTCCACTGAAACCTGTCTATTAAGCTCACATTACTAACTACTTTCCCCGCCATTTACCCAGAAACCTGTCTATTAAGCTCACATTACTAACTACTTTCCCCGTTATTTACCCAGAGTTATTATTGTGTTTGTTAGTGTTCTAAATTCTGCCAGTGTACTTCCCTCAGAACAGAAAATGTTAAGCAATGAGAGAAGATTCTTCAAATTATAATGACCAACTTAGCGATGCATTTACTAAGTGGCATTGAAGCGTAAGAGGCACTCCCTAAAAGCCCTTGACCAGGTCAGTTGTCATTATAATAAATCCCCAAAAGGGAAATGATGAATTAATTAACAATTGTCAGCCTTGTCCCCAATTCTTCCATACCTTTATTGATTGACCAATACAAACCAAAGAACCCAGCTCATCCTTTTAAAAGTTCAGTTGACTCTGCTGTATATAACTGCTTGAACTAACTCCTAACTCCTTGGTAGAAAGCACTTGAGATGACCATTTTAAAAATAATGTTCACCTTACATTTTCACATGACTTTACTCTGGTGAGTTTTAAGGTCACAGTATTGTTTACCAGAGTCACCGTCCTTGTTTACCAGAGTCACTGTCCCTGGTAATGTATCTGGAAGAGGAACAAGGAAACTTCAGTATGCTCTACCTCACAAATGTACTTACTGAACTAATTAAACTGTATTTTAGAATGATTTTTTGAATGTTCATTAAATATTCTGATAATTGTAGAAAATAGCTATATCAATATTTCAGATAGCGCTAGCCATCACATATTTTCGTAGAAAAGTAGCGCTAGCCATCACATATTTTCGTAGAAAAGTAGCTAGCATCAATATTTCTGAAGTAGCGCTACATCACATATTTTCGTAGAAAGTAGCGCTAGTCCTATCATCATATTTCGAAAGCGCAGTAATATTTGAAAAGTAGCGCTAGCCATCACATATTTTCGTAGAAAAGTAGCGCTAGCCATCATATATTTCCGTAGAAAAGTAGCGCTAGCCATCACATATTTCAAGAAAACTCTGGAAACTCATGGTAATATAAATTGGAAAGAAATAATATAGGTTTATTCCGTTACTTAAAAGTTCCACACTAATCTAAATTGTTTGTAAAATAGACCTCCAATAAATAAGGTTTCATAATGGAACTAGACTAGTTGATAGTGGTTTTTATGTGGTTTACAGAGGTCTATCAACTGTAAAAATGATTTTCTATTCTTTTTATAAACCTTGGAGGGCGGCCATTCCCTACATGAGAGGGTTGTTGCAGCCCTACATGAGAGGGTTGTTGCAGCCCTACATGAGAGGGTTGTTGCAGCCCTACATGAGAGGGTTGTTGCAGCTTGCAATGAATAAAGAATAACGAGTGTTTAGATGTTTCCTGGTGATCAGCTTTCACTCGTTAATCTCGCTTGCTGATTATTTTTTAACGAAGGGGACATATGGGGAAGATACCTTATTAATCATATTTGTTTTCTTGTTATGGTTGTGAAGGTGAAAGATGTAGGATGATTTACGAAGGTTTGGGCGACACTTATTGACCATTCTTTGTTTACACAATGTTGATCTGTTTATGTTTATCCATTGTTTATTCTTTAATCTTTCATTTCTAATTGATTATTGTTTAAAAATTAGAAGGTCCAGTGAAAGAGAGAGAGAGAGAGAGAGAGAGAGAGAGAGAGAGAGAGAGAGAGAGAGAGAGAGAGAGAGAGAGAGAGAGAGAGAGAGAGAGAGTACGTGAAAAAGACAAGTAGTAAAGGACTTATAAAGTCCACTCTGAGGTTAAATGCTGAGAAGAACTATCCACTTCCATCTATAGTATTATCTAGGTGTATATGTCAAAGATAGACAAGAAGAATACTCTATCCTGGCCCTCCACTCCCTGTAGTCACTGTCTCCATGACAACGGGGAAAAATATAACATTTCATATTGAAGAAATGGCATAAAAATTACATGAGAGATGGAAATGGATTGAAGGAATGAGCTACAACACTTTGTACTTTGTCTATCTTGACTATATGTGTTATTGCACTGCCGACCACACTGTTGTGAATACCACTGACTCAACTTTTGGTTACCATCAATTCTTTGACCACCACAAGCATCTACTTACAACGCTACTGATATTATTAACTTTCAGTTTATCTCCCTGATGTAAAGAATTCGTTAACTTCATATTATGCAGCCCAGTATGCAGTTGAATACTTGGAAGTGTTAATCTAACTGGTGCTTGAATGACTGCGTTGTCTTGGCGTTTACAGGTTTAGCCAGAAGCTTAGTT
>WNWK01027525.1:0-26221 GCA_009830355.1 Cherax destructor | reverse complement strand
TTAAACATAGGTAGTAGGTTGGTAGATTACTGTCCAGGAGGTACTACCTTCCTCTCATGTTTAAACATAGGTAGTAGGTTGGTAGATAACTACTGTCCAGGGAGGTACTACCTTCCTCTCATGTGTTAAACATAGGTAGTAGGTTGGTAGATAGCTACTGTCCAGGGAGGTACTACCTTCCTCACATGTGTTAAACATAGGTAGTAGGTTGGTAGATAACTACTGTCCAGGAGGTACTACCTTCCTCACACTAGTGTTAAACATAGGTAGTAGGTTGGTAGATAACTACTGTCCAGGGAGGTACTACCTTCCTCACATGTGTTAAACATAGGTAGTAGGTTGGTAGATAACTACTGTCCAGGGAGGTACTACCTTCCTCACATGTGTTAAACATAGGTAGTAGGTTGGTAGATAACTACTGTCCAGGGAGGTACTACCTTCCTCACATGTGTTAAACATAGGTAGTAGGTTGGTAGATAACTACTGTCCAGGGAGGTACTACCTTCCTCACATGTGTTAAACATAGGTAGTAGGTTGGTAGATAACTACTGTCCAGGGAGGTACTACCTTCCTCACATGTGTTAAACATAGGTAGTAGGTTGGTAGATAACTACTGTCCAGGGAAGTACTACCTTCCTCTCATGTGTTAAACATAGGTAGTAGGTTGGTAGATAGCTACTGTCCAGGGAGGTACTACCTTCCTCACATGTGTTAAACATAGGTAGTAGGTTGGTAGATAACTACTGTCCAGGGAAGTACTACCTTCCTCACAAATGGGTGTGTGACATGAAGACCTTTTAACTTGTCTTGCATTGATAGGCTTTTGCTGATCTTTTTTCTGCATCATGATTACGTAAAATGACAGGTAAATCTTACAAACGTCTACTTACATTCACTATACACACACTCCTTTACTTTCTTATGGCTTCTGTAATATTCTTAACTGCTTGTAATACCAAACTGAGGCCTGGTACCACTGAGACTGAGCCCTGGTACCACTGGCGAGCCTGTCCACTGAGACTGAGCCCTGGTACCACTGAGACTGAGCCCTGGTACCACTGAGACTGAGCCCTGGTACCACTGAGACTGAGCCCTGGTACCACTGAGACTGAGCCCTGGTACCACTGAGACTGAGCCCTGGGGAAGATAATCTTCACAACCACTAGCTGATAACACTATAGTAAGTCATCACTTAACGTCGTCGATAGGTTCTTGGAAATTGCGACTTTAAGCGAAACGACGTATAACGAAACAAAATTTTCCATAGGCTAATTTATATAAATATCAAGGGGTGCTCAATGCACTTTTAGCACTCATTGCAACAGTGTTAAATCAAGGAATAAATATTTGTGAAGATTGTAAGAATCACTACGTACCAGGACGCAGTTCAAAAACGAACGTGCAAACTAATAACGAACAGTGGCCCAGGAATCTATTTTTTTCCTCGACGTTCTAACGAAACGACGCTAAATGAGGACTTAGTGGACATTCATTCCCCCACTCTATTATATTGGGGGAAGCGTTGAATCCGTGCCGATCATACAGTGCTTGGGGAATAGGAGGTAATCAGGCTTGATCCGAGAAAGGGGGGATTCTTCTACCTGGATCAAGAGTTGTTCACCAGCATCACTTGATCTCTAGTCAAAGTTATTTTTTTAGTTACGAAATTAATAACCCAAGAGATCGTAATAACACGATTGCAAACAGATCACAGAACGGTTGGGATTTGAAACCGAGTCCTACAACTCAAGAGGCCAGCTGGTCCAGTGGTTAACACACTGACCTGAGAGTTTTAACACACGCCTGCCATGGGATATATATATATATTATATATATCTGATTGACCTAAGATAGACTGGGTACAATAACTAATTAAATTTATATTGTGTTAATTTTAACAAGGTTATTTAAGGTTGCGAAGTGAGTTTTTGTGAATAATTATAAATCTTATAAACCACGATAAACTTATGATAAACCAAGATATTCACATGATAAACCACGACACTAACACATGATGAACCACGACACTAGCACATGATAAACCATGATACACTTATGATAAACCACGACACACATGATAAACCAAAACACTCACACATGATAAACCACAACACTTACACATCAGTAATATTTGCGTCTCATAAAGATAACATTTAAAACATTAAAATATAGTATAATCCCATTGAAAAATATTGATGGTGGGAGAGCAGGTAGAGCCGGAACTAAGAGAGAGAGAGAAAGAGAGAGAGCTGAACAAGACGACCCAGTACGAAGAGAGATCTCTTACAAGGCACACCACACACTAACTCCCTCCTGATCACCCGCACCTTGGTAATCCTATCGCTTACACTGTGCACCTTACTTGATCAAATTATCCTTTATCGTCTCATGAGGGCCTCGATTCAGCAGGTTTGGCGAGCAGGTTATAGATGACGGGGCAACAAGCGGGGTTGCACTTAAGTGTCTTCTGGATGGCTACACTTGGCGTGCACCGGCTCCCACAGGCGCCACCGTGTCTTTACCTCAGTGTCTCTCCTCTCCCCAGTTCTCCCACCAAACTATCCAACAAATCGCCCTTATTTATTGTATAATGAGTGTGGAATTTGAAGTTCGGTAGTGTGTTGAAGTGGCTGGCGTCTCCTGGACGAGTTGTTTATTTTGATATCTAGGAGTGTTTAGTGTTAAGTTGGATCCCGCCCCTCTTCATAAAGTACTCCCTTCTCTACCTCTTGATTGGTTGATGCACCCTGACGTCACGGCTTACCAAGAATGAAAGACAATATTACTGCATTGTAGTATGTGCCTAATAATTGTTGTAGTATGTCTGATAATTGTTGTAGTATGTGTGATAACTGTATTGTAGTATGTATCTGATAACTGTTGTAGTATGTGTGATAACTGTTGTAGTATGTATCTGATAACTGTTGTAGTATGTGTGATAACTGTTGTAGTATGTGTGATAACTGTTGTAGTATGTGTGATAACTGTTGTAGTATGTCTTGTGATTACTGTGTTGCAGTTACTATAGCAGAGATATGATCATAATGTATGTTGTCTTTTGTGATTTCTTCGTTGTAGTTACTACAACAGACTTATTATGATGGTGGTGTCTCGTCTCCTGCTATTTCTTCGTACGGTGCCATAGTGAAAAGCTGTTCCACAAGGCACAGTACTCGCCCCCAGCCTGTTCCTCATCCTCATATCAGACATAGACAGAGATGTAATCCACAGCACCGTGTCATCCTGTGCAGACGATACTAGAATCTGCACGAAACTCATCTATTGAGGAAACGGTTAACCTCCAAGAAGATATAAATCAAGTTTTCCAATGGGCGACGGAAAACAATATGATGTTCAATGAAGACAAATTCCAACTACTCTGTTATGGAAAACTGGAGGAGATAATAATTAGAACTGAATATACTACAAACTCTGATCATACAGTAGAGCGGAAAAATAATGTGAGGGACCTGGGAGTGGTAATGTCTGAGGATCTTACTTTCAAGGATCACAACAGTGCCACGATCACAACTGCAAAGAAAATGATAGGATGGATAATGAGAACGTTCAAAACAAGAGATGCCAAGCCAGTGATGATCCTTTTCAAATCACTTGTTCTCTCTAGGCTGGAATACTGCTGTACATTAACATCTCCGTTCAAAGCAGGTGAAATTGCAGATCTAGAGTGTACAGAGAACCTTTACTGCACATATCAATTCCATCAAACACCTCAACTACTGGGAAAGCTTGGAAGCACTTGACTTATACTAGTTGGAACGCAGGCGAGAGAGATATATCAAAATCTACACTTGGAAAATCCTAGAAGGAATGGTCCCAAATCTGCACACAGAAATCACTCCCTACGAAAGTAAAAGACTGGACAGGCGGTGCAAAATACCCCTGATGAAAAGTAAGGCGCTATTGGTACACTAAGAGAAAACACCATAAGTGTCCGGGGCCTAAGACTGTTCAACAGCCTCCCACCATGCATAAGGGGAATTACCAATAGGCCCCTGGTTGCCTTCAAGAGGGACCTGGGCAGATCCTTAAAGTCGGTGGCGGATCAGCCGGGCTGTGGTTCGTACGTTGGACTACGTGCGGCCAGCAGTAACAGCCTCGTTGATCAGGCCCTGATCCATCGGGAGGCCTGGTCGTGGACCGGGCCGCGTGGGCGTTGATTCCCGGAATACACTCCAGGTAGGTAGGTGCCCCGTGGCCTGGTGGCTAAAGCTCTCGCTTCACACGACGAGGGTCCGGGTTCGATTCCCGACGAGGGTAGAAACATTGTGCGTGTTTCTTTACACTGGTTGTCTATGTTCCCCATCAGTAAAATGGGAACCTGGTTGTTAGTAAACTGGTGTGGGTCGCATCCTGGGACAAAACTTGACCTAATTTGCCCGAAATGTTCTACATAAGTGGCTTTCTATATAGTAGTATGTCAGCTAGGCCTGTATACCATGTACATGTATTTGTAGAAATAAAAGATATATTATTATTATTATTATTACAGCAGAGTAGCTGTGATGGTGGTGTGTTTCGTCTTGTGAATATTACCTGTTTGTGTGATTACAGCAAGAGTAAGCTTACAATGTTCTACGTGACTGTATCCAGTTTACTCACTCTGCAATACATACAATGTTCTACTTGACTGTATCCAGATCTGTGACTTGATAAAGCCCACTGTATGGGAGAAACGTAGTCAATAAAGGATCGTATCATACTGCATTTGTGTGTTATTCTTGCAGGAAGAGAGAGAGGCCCTTACCTCTATTCCAGTTGGGAATCTTCCGCTCGTGCGCCATCTGCCATTACCACTAAACCACAGTTCATGTGTGTTACCTGTTGCTACTTACCGTATTTCCCGACATATAAGGCGCACGATCACATGAGACATGTAAGACCATGTTGCCAAGCACTTGCGACCTAACGTTAGTTAACAACTGCTAAAGTGTAAAGTTGGAAAATCGCTCTGCGACTTTCCAACACTGGAAAGAAAAGTGCGTCTTATATGCCGGTAATGCGGTATATAAATGTAGTTTGTGGTCGTATGGTTGTATATTTTCTTAATGGTTTTGGCACAGTTTCCTCTCTGATGTTATGCCATCCATGTTATACTCTGTGGAGAGATGTTTTCCTCTATTCCTTCTACACTGTATAGTTGATGTTTTTGATACTTTGTCCTTGATATTCTTGATACTTTCTCCTTGATATTCTTGATACTTTCTCCTTGATATTCTTGATACTTTCTCCTTGATATTCTTGATACTTTCTCCTTGATATTCTTCATACTTTCTCCTTGATATTCTTGATACTTTGTCCTTGATATTCTTGATACTTTCTCCTTGATATTCTTGATACTTTGTTCTTGATACTTGATGTTCTTGACACTTAAGTGTTCTGGACATCTCGATATTCTTCATACTCTGACGTTCTTGACACTGATGTTCTTAACACTATGATGATGTTAACACTTGATCACAAAAAGAAACAGAAGAGAAGGTAATTAATGTACAGGTCTGTGAGGTTACATCTTATATTAAATTAATGCTTCATGGTAAAGCTGGTGAAATACCTGGAGAACCTACTCTTGAGAGGCGCATCTAGCTGTGTGTAGATGCCAGACATTAAAAATGATGATAATACTAGTACTACTACTAATAATAATCACACAGTATTATGGAAGTGAATTTCCATGGGAAAGTGGAGAAGAATTCTTCCTCCGTAAGCCATGCGTGTCGCAAGAGGCGTCTAACATGCCGGTAGCAAGGGGCTAGTAACTCCTCCTCCTGGTATGTCAAAATAATAATAATAATCTGTATTTCAGCAAGAATGTGGGGGAGAGGAGCTTACGACGACGTTTCGGTCCGACTTGGACCATTTACAAAGTCACGCATAATACAACTGATATAGACTTTGCTAAGTAATGTTATGGAGTTAAATGTAGTCTATGTTAGGAGAATGCATTTAGAATCCTGAATAGATCTATAATAAGGTAAACTGTAATAACGATTACTATAATAACGTGCTTAAATCATCACAGTAACGGAGTAACTACAATGTCGAGAGTGACGGATGTACAGGAGGGCCCCGCTTATACAGCGGGCTAGATTCCGGACTACTGCTGTAAAGTGAATCATAATCTATTCCTTCTTTTTTTTTTATACAGTACACACTTACCTTAAAATCTCTTCATAGGTTATAGTGAGTGGTGAATATATTTATTGTAGGACGTCTGAATATATGAAGAATGGGTATTATTGAAAACCGGTGTATTAGCGAAACGCTGTAAAGCGGGGTCTGCCTGTAGTAGTCAGCCTTGTATTAGGCTTGACCATAAATACTTGTGACAGTTATGAAGCAAATGATTTACAAAACCGACAACTTGAAGACTGGAGTCGATGTGTTCAGTCTGTCAGTCAAGACTGATGGACTGAACACAACAGACTCCAGACCCAGGGACTGATTGCCTCAAACTCCTTCTCATCTTCGACTATTCATCTTTGTACCGGACTGAGGAAGGCACTTGTTGGCTAAACATTTCCACAATAAAGATTCCCAACTGTTGCAAAAGTGTCTAATTCTTCAACTTCTTACAGCGACGTGTATATACACCATCATCTAGTGTGTGTGTAGTCCATGTTGTAACTCAACGTTATAACTTTGACTGTCTACTTATAACTTCCTCCCGAACACTATGGGGTTGATTGTCTACTTATAACTTCCTCCCGAACACTATGGGGTTGATTGTCTACTTATAACTTCCTTATGAACACTATGGGGTTGATTGTCTACTTATAACTTGATCCTGAACACTATGGGGTTGACTACTTATAACTTCCTTATGAACACTATGGGGTTGATTGTCTACTTATAACTTCCTCCCGAACACTATGGGGTTGATTGTCTACTTATAACTTGATCCTGAACACTATGGGGTTGACTCTACTTATAACTTCCTTATGAACACTATGGGGTTGATTGTCTACTTATAACTTGATCCTTTCTATTTGATTATAATAATAATAACTTGATCCTGAACACTATGGGGTTGACTCTACTTATAACCTCCTCCCTGAGATCATTGCCTTCGTCAAATACTCCTTAAAGAAATACTTCCCGCGATCGTTTTCACTATTCCATAAACATAAGATTGCGTGGTCTTATACTCCCCTGTGTTCCTTCCAAGAAAGAATTTCGGAAATGGTGTGTGGCAGGTCTGGTGAAGGTATCACTGGTTATCATGTAACCTTTCCACCTCCTCTCTCCTCACAATAGCTTGTTTACTCAGGGTCTTCATAGTTCACGGTATTGTGACCCTTTCCGCCACACATTTCCTCCCTGCAGTCCATTTTGTTTTATATCTGGGAACCTTAATGTTTTGATTGTATATGTATCTGGCTGTGGACTCCATACTCACCCCGCCCCTGCAAGGTAAACACACAGCGGGGAGTTAACCAAGCCAGTGATGGTCACTTCCCTTCTGTCAGTGTAGCCAGCTAGGACAAAGGGTCAGTGTAGCCAGCTAGGACAAGGAGACAGTGTAGCCAGGTAGAACAAGGAGACAGTGTAGAAAGCTAGGACAAGGAGACAGTGTAGCCATCTAGGACAAGGAGACAGTGTAGCCAGCTAGGACAAGGAGACAGTGTAGCCAGCTAGGACAAGGAGACAGTGTAGCCAACTAGGACAAGGAGACAGTGTAGCCAGGTAGAACAAGGAGACAGTGTAGCCAGCTAGGACAAGGAGCCAGTGTAGCCAGCTAGGACAACGAGACAGTGTAGCCAGCTAGGACAAGAGGACAGTGTAGTCAGCTAGGAAAGGGGACAGTGTAGCCAGCTAGGACAAAAAGACAGTGTAGCCAGCTAGGACAAGGAGAGAGTGTAGCCAGCTAGGACAAGAGGACAGTGTAGCCAGCTAGGAAAGGGGACAGTGTAGCCAGCTAGAACAAGGAGACAGTGTAGCCAGCTAGGACAAGGAGACAGTGTAGCCAGCTAGGACAAGGAGACAGTGTAGCCAGCTAGGACAAGAGGACAGTGTAGCCAGCTAGGAAAGGGGACAGTGTAGTCAGCTAGGACAAGGAGACAGTGTAGCCAGCTAGGACAAGGGGAGAGTGTAGCCAGCTAGGAAAGGGGACAGTGTAGCTAGATAGGACAAGGAGACAGTGTAGCCAGCTAGGACAAAGGCTTTGTCACGTCCCAGGATCTGTCATCTCAGGAATTTGTGTGTTGGAATTTGGTAAGAGGTCCGCCCGCATTGGTAATACTGCTCTATTGTCGACGTGACCATCCCAGTGTGTGGCTGGGTGCTAGGTGAGGAGCTAGGAGAACAATACTTGATGCTGAGATTGCTAGGAAGAACTATAGAGGGTACCTGTAACCCCAAAAGGGTTAATAAATAAACCAAGGAGGATTACCTGTAACCCCAGGAAGGTTACCTGTAACCCCAGGAGAGTTACCTGTAACCCCAGGAGAGTTACCTGTAACCCCAGGAGAGTTACCTGTAACCCCAGGATTGTTACCTGTAACCCAAGGAGAGTTACCTGTAACCCCAGGATTGTTACCTGTAACCCCAGGAGAGTTACCTGTAACCCCAGGATTGTTACCTGTAACCCCAGAGTGTTACATGTAACCCCAGGAGAGTTACCTGTAACCCCAGGATTGTTACCTGTAACCCCAGGAGAGTTACCTGTAACCCCAGGATTGTTACCTGTAAACCCCAGGAGTTACCTGTAACCCCAGGAAGGTTGCCTGAAACCCCAGGAAGGTTGCCTTTAACCCCAGTAGGGGGTACCAGTAACCCCAGGAGGGGGTACCAGTAACCCCAGTAGGGGGTACCAGTAACCCCAGTAGGGGGTACCAGTAACCCCAGTAAGGGGTACCAGTAACCCCAGTAGGGGGTACCAGTAACTCCATGAGGGGGTTACATATAACCCCAAATGGTGGATACGAAAAATAAAAATTCAAAATCCCGTGTCTGTCAAATACAGTGAAAAAAATAGGTTTTGCTCTTGATTTGTTTATGTGACTAGTTTGTTTTACTAGTTTGTTTAGGTTAGTGTTGTCTTCCGTTGTGTTGTGAACGCTTGCTACACTGTCCTCTACGTAACTATGGGCTTTCTGTATGTACAACTAAATGTTACCCATCTCTGTACAAACATTGTCTTGCTGAAATAATTATTATCTGGATCCACAGCAGGATTCGAATCTACACACTGCATCAAACTATGTAGTACCGACGCCACTCGCCCAGTTTGCGATTCTTTAAGCATACTTAAATAAAAGTAACATTTATGAAGGGATTCAGGGAAACCGGCAGGGCGGACTTGAGTCCTGGAGATGGGAAGTACAGTGCCTGCACTCTGAAGGAGGGGTGTTAATGTTGCAGTTTTATAACTGTAGTGTAAGCACTCCTCTGGCGAGACAGTGATGGAGTGAATGATGAAAGTTTTTCTTTTTCGGGCCACCCTGCCTTGGTGGGAAACGGCCGATGTGTTAATAATAAAAAACTTAAATAAATTATTATTATTGTAATTATTATTATTTACTGGTACGGTGGCCGTGAGCTTTACCGTCGGAGTCCTGTGGCCCCACAGATCAAACTCATACACGTATAGTGTCACTGCTTGCACTGCTTGCCAGATACTTTCTCACACACATCATTGAACACTTCAGTCAAGAGTCAAGAATGAAGTTTTTTTTAATTTAATATCTTTATTATGCACCTGGTACCCTTCATGTAGGTGGTAGTCAAAAGATTACAGAGGTCCATAATGGGTCCAAGGACTGGGCCGCAAAGTTCTGATAGCCTAAACAAGTCAGAGTGGTAATGAAGTATTTACATGTTTATATCTGGAAGTGAAGGCACAGCCCACGTGGACAGAGTACCAGGTCAACATAGTGAATGTCTGTGTACATGTAAACAACAAGGCAGAGTTCTATTCCAGTCATTCCTACATCACTGAGAGGTTGTCAGTGTTGTCTCAATCACTCCTACATCACTGAGAGGTTGTCAGTGTTGTCTCAAACACTCCTACATCACTGAGAGGTTGTCAGTGTTGTCTCAAACACTCCTACATCACTGAGAGGTTGTCAGTGTTGTCTCAAACACTCCCATAACACAGAGGATGTCAGTGTTGTCTCAAACACTCCTACATCACTGAGAGATTGTCAGTGTTGTCTCACACACTCCTACATCACTGAGAGGTTGTCACTGTTGTCTCAAACATTCCTACATCACTGAGAGATTGTCAGTGTTGTCTCACACACTCCTACATCACTGAGAGATTGTCAGTGTTGTCTCAAACATTCCTACATCACTGAGAGGTTGTCAGTGTTGTCTCAAACATTCCTACATCACTGAGAGGTTGTCAGTGTTGTCTCAAACACTCCTACATCACTGAGAGATTGTCAGTGTTGTCTCAAACATTCCTACATCACTGAGAGGTTGTCAGTGTTGTCTCAAACACTCCCATAACACAGAGGTTGTCAGTGTTGTCTCAAACACTCCTACATCACTGAGAGGTTGTCAGTGTTGTCTCACACACTCCTACATCACTGAGAGGTTGTCACTGTTGTCTCAAACACTCCTACATCACTGAGAGATTGTCAGTGTTGTCTCACACACTCCTACATCACTGAGAGGTTGTCAGTGTTGTCTCACACACTCCTACATCACTGAGAGATTGTCAGTGTTGTCTCAAACATTCCTACATCACTGAGAGATTGTCAGTGTTGTCTCACACACTCCTACATCACTGAGAGATTGTCAGTGTTGTCTCACACACTCCTACATCACTGAGAGGTTGTCACTGTTGTCTCAAACACTCCTACATCACTAAGAGGTTGTCAGTGTTGTCTCAAACACTCCTACATCACTGAGAGATTGTCAGTGTTGTCTCAAACATTCCTACATCACTGAGAGGTTGTCAGTGTTGTCTCACACACTCCTACATCACTGAGAGGTTGTCAGTGTTGTCTCAAACACTCCTACATCACTGAGAGGTTGTCACTGTTGTCTCAAACACTCCTACATCACTGAGAGGTTGTCACTGTTGTCTCAAACACTCCTACATCACTGAGAGGTTGTCAGTGTTATCTCAAACACTCCTACAACACTGAGAGGTTGTCACTGTTGTCTCAAACACTCGTACATCACTGAGAGGTTGTCACTGTTGTCTCAAACACTCCTACATCACTGAGAGGTTGTCAGTGTTGTCTCAAACACTCCTACAACACTGAGAGGTTGTCAGTGTTGTCTCAAACACTCCTACAACACTGAGAGGTTGTCAGTGTTGTCTCAAACACTCCTACAACACTGAGAGGTTGTCAGTGTTGTCTCAAACACTCCTACAACACTGAGAGGTTGTCAGTGTTGTCTCAAACACTCCTACAACACTGAGAGGTTGTCAGTGTTCTCTCAACACTCCTACAACACTGAGAGGTTGTCAGTGTTGTCTCAAACACTCCTACAACACTGAGAGGTTGTCAGTGTTCTCTCAATACATCCTACAATCACTGTAAGGTTGTCAGTGTTTCTCATGATACTCTTACACACCAGCGATCCACTCTTTGTCATTAATTACTAATCACTGACACGCTAAGTTTACATTATATCGCATGTACATCCACCTTACATGGGCCACTTTACATCAGCTGATCACCTTCTTTGTTTATATTATATCAGCTGATCACCGTCTTTGTTTACATTATATCAGCAGATCAACGTCTTTGTTTATATTATATCAGCTGATCATCGTCTTTGTTTACATTATATCAGCTGATCATCGTCTTTGTTTACATTATATCAGCTGATCACCGTCTTTGTTTACATTATATCAGCTGATCATCGTCTTTGTTTACATTATATCAGCTGATCATCGTCTTTGTTTACATTATATCAGCTGATCACCGTCTTTGTTTACATTATATCAGCTGATCATCGTCTTTGTTTACATTATATCAGCTGATCATCGTCTTTATTTACATTATATCATCTATCAACTCTTTGTTTACATTATATCAGCTGATCATCGTCTTTGTTTACATTATATCAGCTGATCATCGTCTTTGTTTACATTATATCAGCTGATCATCGTCTTTGTTTACATTATATCAGCTGATCATCGTCTTTATTTACATTATATCATCTAATCAACTTCTTTGTTTACATTATATCATCTGATCATCGTCTTTGTTTACATTATATCAGCTGATCAACGTCTTTGTTTACATTATATCAGCTGATCAACTTCTTTGTTTACATTATATCAGCTGATCAATATCGTTTGTTTACATTATATCATCTATCAACTATGTTGTTTACATAATCACTATCAACTAATCTTTGTTTACATTATATCAGTCTATCAATGCTTTGGTTTACATTATATCAGCTGATCAGTTACAGTGTGTTTACATTAACACTGATCGTATGTGTTATTCTAGTATCAGTCTATCAATGTTGTTTCATAACCTGATCGTAGCTGTACATTGATGTAGCGGATGTTACACCTGATCGTATTGAGTTTTACACCTGATGTAGTGGTGTTACACTGATGTAGCGTGTTACACTGATGTAGCGGTGTTACAGCCTGATGTAGGGTGTTACAGCTGATGTAGTGGTGTTACACCTGATGTAGTGGTGTTACACCTGATGTAGCGGTGTTACAGCTGATGTAGCGGTGTTACAGCTGATGTAGCGATGTTACACCTGATGTAGTGGTGTTACACCTGATGTAGCGGTGTTACAGCTGATGTAGTGGTGTTACAGCTGATGTAGCGGTGTTACAGCTGATGTAGCGGTGTTACAGCTGATGTAGCGGTGTTACAGCTGATGTAGTGGTGTTACAGCTGATGTAGCGGTGTTACACCTGATGTAGCGGTGTTACAGCTGATGTAGCGGTGTTACAGCTGATGTAGCGGTGTTACAGCTGATGTAGCGGTGTTACAGCTGATGTAGCGGTGTTACACCTGATGTAGCGGTGTTACACCTGATGTAGCGGTGTTACACCTGATGTAGCGGTGTTACACCTGATTAGCGGTGTTACACCTGATGTAGCGGTGTTACACCTGATGAGGGTGTTACACCTGATGTAGCGGTGTTACACCTGATGTAGCGGTGTTACACTGATGTAGCGGTGTTACACCTGATGTAGCGGTGTAACTGACTGAACCTGATGTAGCTGTGTTACACCTGATGTAGCGGTGTTACACCTGATGTAGCGGTGTTACACCTGATGTAGCGGTGTTACACCTGATGTAGCGGTGTTACAGCTGATGTAGCGGTGTTACACCTGATGTAGTGGTGTTACACCTGATGTAGCGGTGTTACACTTGATGTAGTGGTGTTACACCTGATGTAGCGGTGTTACAGCTGATGTAGCGGTGTTACAGCTGATGTAGCGGTGTTACAGCTGATGTAGCGGTGTTACACTTGATGTAGCGGTGTTACAGCTGATGTAGCGGTGTTACAGCTGATGTAGCGGTGTTACACCTGATGTAGCGGTGTTACACCTGATGTAGTGGTGTTACACCTGATGTAGCGGTGTTACACTTGATGTAGTGGTGTTACACCTGATGTAGCGGTGTTACACCTGATGTAGCGGTGTTACACCTGATGTAGCGGTGTTACAGCTGATGTAGCGGTGTTACACTTGATGTAGCGGTGTTACAGCTGATGTAGCGGTGTTACAGCTGATGTAGCGGTGTTACACTTGATATAGCGGTGTTACAGCTGATGTAGCGGTGTTACAGCTGATGTAGCGGTGTTACACTTGATGTAGCGGTGTTACACCTGATGTAGCGGTGTTACACTTGATGTAGTGGTGTTACAGCTGATGGTTCTCGTTTTCTCGGTATTTTGAGTCATTTTTTAGTTATGTCATCACAAAGAAAAGAAATTGATCTCGGGACTGTATTTTATGATGAGTTTCTTTGAAGACATTGATGATTCAATTACATGATGAGATCTTGTAAAACAAGTTAGTTGCTTGTGATGGAGGTGGTAGAGATAGATGATGGTGCTGGTAGTGGTGGAGGTAGATGATTGGTGAGATGGTGGTGGTTGTAGTGGTGTTGGTGGAGGTAGATGATTGGTGAGATGGTGGTGGTTGTAGTGGTGTTGGTGGAGGAAGATGATTGGTGAGATGGTGGTGGTTGTTGTGGTGGTGGTGGAGGAAGATGATTGGTGAGATGGTGGTGGTATTGGTGGAGGTAGATGATTGGTGAGATGTTGGTGGTTGTAGTGGTGGTGGTGAAGGAAGATGACTGGTGAGATGGTGGTGGTTGTAGTGGTGGTGGTGAAGGAAGATGATTGGTGAGATGGTGGTGTTTGTAGTGGTGTTGGTGAAGGAAGATGATTGGTGAGATGGTGGTGGTTGTAGTGGTGTTGGTGAAGGAAGATGATTGGTGAGATGGTGGTGGTTGTAGTGGTGTTGGTGGAGGTAGATGATTGGTGAGATGGTGGTGGTTGTAGTGGTGTTGGTGGAGGAAGATGATTGGTGAGATGGTGGTGGTTGTAGTGGTATTGGTGGAGGTAGATGATTGGTGAGATGGTGGTGGTTGTAGTGGTGTTGGTGGAGGTAGATGATTGGTGAGATGGTGGTGGTTGTAGTGGTATTTGTGGAGGTAGATGATTGGTGAGATGGTGGTGGTTGTAGTGGTGTTGGTGGAGGAAGATGATTGGTGAGATGGTGGTGGTTGTAGTGGTGGTGGTGGAGGAAGATGATTGGTGAGATGGTGGTGGTTGTAGTGGTGTTGGTGGAGGTAGATGATTGGTGAGATGGTGGTGGTTGTAGTGGTGGTGGTGGAGGAAGATGATTGGTGAGATGGTGGTGGTTGTAGTGGTGGTGGTAGAGGAAGATGATTGGTGAGATGGTGGTGGTTGTAGTGGTATTTGTGGAGGGAGATGATTGGTGAGATGGTGGTGGTTGTAGTGGTGTTGGTGGAGGTAGATGATTGGTGAGATGGTGGTGGTTGTAGTGGTGTTGGTGGAGGAAGATGATTGGTGAGATGGTGGTGGTTGTAGTGGTATTGGTGGAGGTAGATGATTGGTGAGATGGTGGTGGTTGTAGTGGTGTTGGTGGAGGTAGATGATTGGTGAGATGGTGGTGGTTGTAGTGGTATTTGTGGAGGTAGATGATTGGTGAGATGGTGGTGGTTGTAGTGGTGTTGGTGGAGGAAGATGATTGGTGAGATGGTGGTGGTTGTAGTGGTGTTGGTGGAGGAAGATGATTGGTGAGATGGTGGTGGTATTGGTGGAGGTAGATGATTGGTGAGATGGTGGTGGTTGTAGTGGTATTGGTGGAGGTAGATGATTGGTGAGATGGTGGTGGTTGTAGTGGTGGTGGTGGAGGTAGATGATTGGTGAGATGGTGGTGGTTGTAGTGGTATTGGTGGAGGTAGATGATTGGTGAGATGGTGGTGGTTGTAGTGGTATTGGTGGAGGTAGATGATTGGTGAGATGGTGGTGGTTGTAGTGGTGGTGGTGGAGGTAGATGATTGGTGAGATGGTGGTGGTTGTAGTGGTGGTGGTGGAGGTAGATGATTGGTGAGATGGTGGTGGTTGTAGTGGTGTTGGTGGAGGTAGATGATTGGTGAGATGGTGGTGGTTGTAGTGGTGGTGGTGGAGGTAGATGATTGGTGAGATGGTGGTGGTTGTAGTGGTGTTGGTGAAGGAAGATGACTGGTGAGATGGTGGTGTTTGTAGTGGTGTTGGTGAAGGAAGATGATTGGTGAGATGGTGATGGTGGAGGAAGATGATTGGTGAGATGGTGGTAGTTGTAGTGGTGGTGGTGAAGATGATTGGTGAGATGGCGGTGGTTGTAGTGGTATTGGTGGAGGAAGATGATTGGTGAGATGGTGGTGGTTGTTGTGGTGGTGGTGGAGGAAGATGATTGGTGAGATGGTGGTGGTTGTAGTGGTATTGGTGGAGGAAGATGACTGGTGAGATGGTGGTGGTTGTAGTGGTGTTGGTGAAGGAAGATGATTGGTAAGATGGTGGTGGTTGTTGTGGTGGTGGTGGAGGAAGTTGATTGGTGAGATGGTGGTGGTTGTTTGTGGTGGTGGTGGAGGAAGATGATTGGTGAGATGGTGGTGGTTGTTTGTGGTGTTAATAGTGAGGATAAGTGCTAATAGGTTAATAGGTGGAGGACTCCACCTCGTTAGCACTATATCCACTGCATCACTGAGGTCGAGCAAGATGCAGTGCACCCAGTCTTCTCGTTACTATCTTTGTTCTTCTTGTCTTAATATTGCATGTGATTGAAGAAGCAAGGTGGACTCTCTCTGGTGCCGTGCAGGTGTATTGTGCCAGCTGCTGCTGCTGCACAAGTGTCTTCAGTATTATCTTACTGGGTATGCCAAGGAAGTGGGTGAATTAATGTGTGGGTAAGTGTATGGGTGGGTAGCTTTGCGAAAAGGTTGGACATGTGGGAATGGTTGGTTTTGAGAAGGACGTGCCTTGTATGGGCCAGTAGGCCTGCTGATGTGTTCCACAGTCTTATGTTCTTTTGTTATGTGAGTGTGCGCGTGCGTGCGCAGGTGAGTGTGTTCGCATCAATCACATTACTGCAGCGTCAATCACATTACTGCGGCGTCAATCACATTACTGCGGCATCAATCACATTACTGCGGCGTCAATCACATTACTGCGGCGTCAATCACATTACTGCGGCATCAATCACATTACTGCGGCGTCAATCACATTACTGCGGCGTCAATCACATTACTGTGGCATCAATCACATTACTGCGGCATCAATCACATTACTGCGGCGTCAATCACATTACTGCGGCGTCAATCACATTACTGCGGCGTCAATCACATTACTGCGGCGTCAATCACATTACTGCGGCATCAATCACATTACTGCGGCATCAATCACATTACTGCGGCATCAATCACATTACTGCGGCATCAATCACATTACTGCGGCGTCAATCACATTACTGCGGCATCAATCACATTACTGCGGCATCAATCACATTACTGTGGCATCAATCACATTACTGTGGCATCAATCACATTACTGCGGCATCAATCACATTACTGTGGCATCAATCACATTACTGCGGCGTCAATCACATTACTGCGGCATCAATCACATTACTGTGGCGTCAATCACATTACTGCGGCGTCAATCACATTACTGCGGCGTCAATCACATTACTGCGGCGTCAATCACATTACTGCGGCGTCAATCACATTACTGCGGCATCAATCAACATATACTTGCGGCGTCAATCACATTACTGCGGCATCAATCACATTACTGCGGCATCAATCACATTACTGCGGCATCAATCACATTACTGCGGCGTCAATCACATTACTGCGGCATCAATCACATTACTGCGGCATCAATCACATTACTGCGGCATCAATCACATTACTGGGCATCAATCACATTACTGCGGCATCAATCACATTACTGCGGCATCAATCACATTACTGCGGCATCAATCACATTACTGTGGCATCAATCACATTACTGCGGCGTCAATCACATTACTGCGGCATCAATCACATTACTGCGGCATCAATCACATTACTGGGCGTCAATCACATTACTGCGGCATCAATCACATTACTGCGGCGTCAATCACATTACTGGCATCAATCACATTACTGCGGCATCAATCACATTACTGCGGCGTCAATCACATTACTGCGGCACACATTACTGGCGGCATCAATCACATTACTGGGTCAATCTAGCGGCGTCAATCACATTACTGCGGCATCAATCACATTACTGCGGCGTCAATCACATTACTGCGGCATCAATCACATTACTGCGGCATCAATCGACATTACTGCGGCATCAATCACATTACGCGGCATCAATACATTTGCGGCATCAATCACATTACTGCGGCATCAACCAATGCGGATAACAGTGTTGAGGCATAGTGCACATTACTGAGGTCAGCATCGGACATCTATGCGGCAGGCAGGCAAGGCAGGCAGGCAGGCAGTGCAGGTGCAGTCAGTCAGTAGTACAGTCAGTCAGTCAGGCAGGCAGGCAGGCAGGCAGGCAGGCAGTCAGGCAGGCAGGCAGGCAGTGAAAGCCAAAGAGAGAGAGAGAGAGAGGGAAGGGAAGGGAGGAGAATGACAAAGGGAGCAGTGTAGTGCTAGTGGATGCTGTGTAACACAAGCACTTTTTACTATGCTTATCACTGAGTTCAACAGCCACTCGTGACCCCTACCAAGTGTCCAGTGTGACAAGTGTGTGTGTGCGTTCGTGTGTGTGTGTGTGTGTGTGTGCGTGCGTGTGCGTGCGAAGTGGTGTTGCAGTCTGCCCAATATTTTCATTCTTAACATGTCTAGATGCTGATAAAGGACTCTTGATCCAAGGAACTAAAGTTACATTTTCCTCAGCCTCATACCCATACCCTGCTTCTTCCTCCCTTTCCAATTTCTCCCCTCTTCTCATCTTCCTCCCTCCCCTACAGTTCTTCTCCCACCACTCTTATACACCCTCTCCCTACACTCCTGTACATGCTATCTATAACTTCCTGGATCTATAAGTTCCTAACAAATACAACACAAAGAGTCATGGTAAACAGAGTAAAATCAGGGCGGCTACAGTGTAAAGCTGTGTTCCACAAGGCACAGTACTCGCTCCCATACTTTACTTCATCCTCATATCTGACATAGACAGTGATGTAAGACACACAATATGGTGTCCTCCTTTGCTGATGACACCAGAATTTGCATGAGTGTCATCCATCGAAGACACTGCCAATCTCCAAGCGGACATTAACCAAGTCTTTAAATGGGCGTCAGAAAATAATCTGAAGTTCAATGAAGACAAATTTCAATTACTTCGATATGAAAAACTCGAGGCAATAAAAACTGGATCAGAGTATAAAACAAATTCCAACCACAATAGAGCGAAAAACTAATGTGAAGGACTTGGGAGTGGTAATGTCAGAAAATCTCACTTTCAAAGATCACAACAATGTATCTACCACATCTGCTAGGAAAATGATAGGATGGATAATGAGAACCTTTAAAACTAGGGATGCCAAGCCAGTGATGATTCTCTTCAAATCGCTTGTTTTCTCAAGGCTGGAATATTGCTGTACACTAATGACCCCTTGCAAGGCAGGCGAAATTGCACACCTGGAGAATATTCATACAGAACTGTCACTGCGCGTAGAAGTACAATAAAGCACCTAAATTACCGGGAACGGTTGAAGTCCCTTGACCTGTACTCCTTGGAACGCAGGCGAGAAAGATACATGATAATATACACTTGGAAAAGAGGACTAGTCCCAAATCATACAGAAATCACTCCTACGAAAGCAAAAAACTCGGCAGGCGGTGCAACATCCCCCCCCCCAATGAAGAGCAGGGGCGCCATGAGTACGCTAAGAGACAACACAATAAGCGTCAGGGGCCCAAGACTGTTCAACTGCCTCCCAGCATACGTAAGGGGGATTACCAACAGACCCCTGGCTGTCTTCAAGAAGGCGCTGGACAGGCACCTAAACTCAGTACCTGACCAACCAGGCTGTGCTTAGTACATCTGTTTGCATGCGGCCAGCAGTAACAGCCTGGTTGATCAGGTCTTTATCCACCGCAAGGCCTGGTCATGGACCGGGCCGCGGGGGCGTCGACCCCCGGAACACCCTCCAGGTATACTATCCTTACACTACAAAGTTACCAACTCTCCCCTACACTCTACCCTCCCCTACCTAACACCACTCCCATACTCTCCTCCCCTTCATCCCTCCCCTTCATCCATCCCTTCCACTCCTCCCCTTCATCCCTCCCCTACTCCCCTTCCTGGGTAGGTCTCGTGAGAGGTTGAAGGATTCCAGTGTGATTTAAAATACAAAACAACATCAATCCTGAGGAGAACCTTTCTGTGTTGGGCTCCCTGGGAGGGGAGGGAGAGGGCGAGGGAGGGAGGGAGAGGGCGAGGGAGAGGAGGGAGAGGGCGAGGGAGAGGAGGGAGAGGGCGAGGGAGGGAGGGAGAGGGCGAGGGAGAGAGGAAGAGGGTGGGGGAGGGAGGAAGAGGGTGGGGGAGGGAGGATGAGGGTGGGGGAGGGAGGAGGAGGGTGGGGGAGGGAGGATGAGGGTGGGGGAGGGAGGATGAGGGTGGGGGAGGGAGAAACTATCTGATAAACATAACTTAATCTATCTATTCTCTGTTCTATCTGGAGGAACTCTTTGGTAGACAACTTTATTTTTCTATCTATCGTCTATTCTCTGTCTTGAAAGAACCCTTGATAGACATGCATCTATCAGTGCTGTGTCTTGGTTTTATTGCTCTCTCTAATAACACTAAAACATTGTCTTCCTGCTTTATTTTCTTTATTTACTGTATTAAAATATTTTTACTTGTTTCTTTAATCTTGTCGTGATCTCCAATAAAACGTGTGTGTGTGTATACCTGGAGTATACCTAGAGTATACCTCGGAGTACCTGGAGTCTACCTGGAGTATACCTAGAGTATACCTGGAGTATACCTGGAGTATACCTGGAGTACCTGGAGTCTACCTGGAGTATACCTAGAGTCTACCTGGAGTATACCTAGAGTATACCTGGAGTATACCTAGAGTATACCTGGAATATACCTAGAGTATACCTGGAGTATACCTAGAGTATACCTGGAGTATACCTAGAGTATACCTAGAGTATACCTGGAGTATACCTGGAGAGTGTTCCAGGGGTCAACGCCCCTGCGGCCCGGTCTGTGACCAGGCCTCATGTTGGATCAGAGCCTGATCAACTAGGCTGTTACTGCTGGCCGCACGCAGTCCAACGTACGAACCACAGCCTGGCTGGTCAGGTACCGACTTTAGGTGCCTGTCCAGTGCCTGCTTGAAGACAGCCAGGGGTTTGTTGGTAATCCCCCTGATGTATGCTGGGAGGCAGTTGAACAGTCTTGGGCCCCTGACACTTATTGTGTTGTCTCTCAACGTGCTAGTGGCACGCCTGCTTTTCATTGGGGGGATGTTACATCGCCTGCCGAGTCTTTTGCTTTCGTAGGGAGTGACTCCTCTCGTGTGCAAGTTTGGTACTAATCCCTCGAGAATTTTCCACGTGTATATAATAATGTATCTCTCCCGCCTGCGTTCTAGAGAGTACAGGCTTAGGAACTTCAAGCGTTCCCAGTAGTTGAGGTGGTTTATCGCACTTATGCGTGCCGTGAAGGTTCTCTGCACATTTTCTAGGTCAGCAATTTCACCTGCCTTGAAAGGTGCAGTTAGTGTGCAGCAATATTCCAGCCTAGATAGAACAAGCGACCTGAAAAGTGTCAACATGGGCTTGGTATCCCTGGTTTTGAAGGTTCTCATTATCCATCCTGTCATTTTTCTAGCAGATGCGATTGTTACGGTGTTATGGTCCTTGAAGGTGAGATCCTCTGACATGATCACTCCCAGGTCTTTGACATTAGTTTTTCGCTCTATTGTGTGGTTGGAATTTGTTTTGTACTCCGATGTATGTGTGTGTGTACGTACTTATTTGTACTCATCTATTTGTGGTTACAGGGATCGAGTCACAGCTTCTGGCCCCCACCTCTTCGCTGGTCGCAACTAGGTCTCTCGCTCTACTTTCCTGCTCAGAATGAGCCTAGGCTTATCGTCATCTCGTGTGTGGTGTGTGTGTGTGTGTGTGTGTGTGTGTGTGTGTGTGTGTGTGTGTGTGTGTGTGTGTGTGTGTGTGTGTGTGTATGTGTGTAAGGATAACAGTAGGATAATACAACTAGAGGCTCTGGGCGGAGCGTCGCAGTGTAGGTTACAGTCATAGTTTAGACACGTAGCCCTTACTTCCCAGGTAAACAAATAAATAGGGAGGGCACGGAGGTAGAGAGAGAGAGAGAATAAGCAGGATAGATTTTAATGGCACGCCGTTTAAGATAAGCTTTATGCTTCGTAAAGCTCTACACAAAGTGAAACCTGACGTGATAAAACTCAACAGAGTGACACATGACTTGGTAAAACTCTACGCAGAGTGAAACAAGACTATTGTAAAAAGCTCTATGGAAAGCTTAGCAAGGCTTTATACAGATTGAAACATGATAAAGCTCTATACAGAGCGAAACGTCGCAGTGACAGCTTGCTACAACGGCCACCTGGTGTGACACGTGTCCTACTGGACAGTGGTAGGCTCCCACTGGACAGTGGTAGGCTCCCACTGGACAGTGGTAGGCTCCCACTAGACAGTGGTAGGCTCCCACTGAACCGTGGTAGGCTTCCACTGGACAGTGGTAGGCTTCCACTGGATAGTGGTAGGCTCCCACTGGACAGTGGTAGGCTCCCACTGAACCGTGGTAGGCTCTCACTGGACAGTGGTAGGCTTCCACTGGACAGTGGTAGGCTTCCACTGGATAGTGGTAGGCTCTCACTGGATAGTGGTAGGCTCCCACTGGACAGTGGTAGGCCCTCACTGGATAGTGGTAGGCTCCCACTGGACAGTGGTAGGCTCTCACTGGATAGTGGTAGGCTCCCACTGGACAGTGGTAGGCTCCCACTGAACCGTGGTAGGCTCTCACTGGACAGTGGTAGGCTCCCACTGAACCGTGGTAGGCTCTCACTGGATAGTGGTAGGCTCCCACTGGACAGTGGTAGGCTCCCACTGGACAGTGGTAGGCTCTCACTGGACAGTGGTAGGCTCCCACTGGACAGTGGTAGGCTCCCACTGGACAGTGGTAGGCTCCCACTGGACAGTGGTAGGCTCCCACTGGACAGTGGTAGGCTCCCACTGGACAGTGGTAGGCTCCCGCTGGACAGTGGTAGGCTCTCACTGGATAGTGGTAGGCTCCCACTGGACAGTGGTAGGCTCTCACTTTATAGTGGTAGGCTCCCACTGGACAGTGGTAGGCTCTCACTGGACAGTGGTAGGCTCTCACTGGACAGTGGTAGGCTCCCACTGGACAGTGGTAGGCTCCCACTGGACAGTGGTAGGCTCCCACTGAACCGTGGTAGGCTCTCACTGGACAGTGGTAGGCTCCCACTGAACCGTGGTAGGCTCTCACTGGACAGTGGTAGGCTTCCACTGGACAGTGGTAGGCTTCCACTGGATAGTGGTAGGCTCTCACTGGATAGTGGTAGGCTCCCACTGGACAGTGGTAGGCTCTCACTGGATAGTGGTAGGCTCCCACTGGACAGTGGTAGGCTCTCACTGGATAGTGGTAGGCTCCCACTGGACAGTGGTAGGCTCTCACTGGACAGTGGTAGGCTCTCACTGGACAGTGGTAGGCTCCCACTGGACAGTGGTAGGCTCCCACTGAACCGTGGTAGGCTCTCACTGTACAGTGGTAGGCTTCCACTGGACAGTGGTAGGATTCCACTGGATAGTGGTAGGCTCTCACTGGATAGTGGTAGGCTCCCACTGGACAGTGGTAGGCTCCCACTGGACAGTGGTAGGCTCTCACTGGATAGTGGTAGGCTCCCACTGGACAGTGGTAGGCTCTCACTGGATAGTGGTAGGCTCCCACTGGACAGTGGTAGGCTCCCACTGGACAGTGGTAGGCTCTCACTGGACAGTGGTAGGCTCCCACTGGACAGTGGTAGGCTCCCACTGGACAGTGGTAGGCTCCCACTGGACAGTGGTAGGCTCCCACTGGACAGTGGTAGGCTCCCACTGGACAGTGGTAGGCTCCCGCTGGACAGTGGTAGGCTCTCACTGGATAGTGGTAGGCTCCCACTGGACAGTGGTAGGCTCTCACTTTATAGTGGTAGGCTCCCACTGGACAGTGGTAGGCTCCCACTGGACAGTGGTAGGCTCCCACTGGACAGTGGTAGGCTCCCACTGGACAGTGGTAGGCTCTCACTGGATAGTGGTAGGCTCCCACTGGACAGTGGTAGGCTCCCACTGGACAGTGGTAGGCTCCCACTGAACCGTGGTAGGCTCTCACTGGACAGTGGTAAGCTTCCACTGGTCAGTGGTAGGCTTCCACTGGATAGTGGTAGGCTCCCACTGAACCGTGGTAGGCTCTCACAGGACAGTGGTAGGCTCTCACTGGACAGTGGTAGGCTTCCACTGGATAGTGGTAGGCTCCCACTGAATCGTGGTAGGCTTCCACTGGATAGTGGTAGGCTTCCACTGGACAGTGGTAGGCTTCTACTGAACAGTGGTAGGCTTCCACTGAACAGTGGTAGGCTTCCACTGGACAGTAGTAGGCTTCCACTGGACAGTGGTAGGCTTCCACTGGATAGTGGTAGGCTTCCACTGGACAGTGGTAGGCTTCCACTGAACAGTGGTAGGCTTCCACTGAACAGTGGTAGGCTTCCACTGGACAGTGGTAGGCTTCCACTGGACAGTGGTAGGCTTCCACTGAACAGTGGTAGGCTTCCACTGGACAGTGGTAGGCTTCCACTGGACAGTGGTAGGCTTCCACTGGACAGTGGTAGGCTCCCACTGGACAGTGGTAGGCTCTCACTGGATAGTGGTAGGCTCCCACTGGACAGTGGTAGGCTCCCACTGAACCGTGGTAGGCTCTCACTGGACAGTGGTAGGCTCCCACTGAACCCTACATTATCTTGCATGCAAGATAGCGTTCAGATGCCTAGGGTGCCGGAGGTATCCCGGACCGCCTTGAGTACTGAGTCTATCCTTGCAATGTTGCTAGTTCAAGTAGTAGTTCCTCCCAGGGACGCTTTGTTGAAGAAAGACTACTTGAAGTGGAGTTATAGCATCTCTCGCTGATGCAAGCAATTGCAGAAAGCCGTTTCTGTTGCTAGTGTATTCACTAGAGTGCAGTTGTTGCATCGTGGTTCCAGATAGTGTTCTTCCAGTTGACAGTGGAGTCCTTGCAGAGTAAAGTGTCGTGTTCAGAAGTTAGCCCACTGACAGGTAAGAGATAGTGGAGCCTTCTCCTTTGCTCATGTACTTTGTGTTATTGGAGTTATCTATTTTACCCGGGAGAGTCCTTCCACTGCCACCTCCGTTCATTCCTCCAGTAGGAAAGTGTTCCCAGTTCTTCATGAATAAAGAAACTCAGTTTAAGAGATAGCTTCTGCATTTGTAGCCGAGGTCCTTACTAGACTGGAAGCAATTTACAGATTATGCAAATCCCGAATGTGTTGCTGACTTTGTCGCGTCATGTCAGTGTAGTAACTCCGATCCTCCATTTAGTACTGAGGATGTAAAGACTACTCAAAGACAAGACCCTTTGATCTGGTGTGGTTCGATTCCTGCTCCAGAAAGATCTTATTCCTCTGTGAAGCAACCAGCACCCATTAGTGACTTTGTCATGAACCAAGAATTACTGTATCGCACTACCGAGTTGGGTAATCTAGTAGAAGATATACCAATTAGTAATTCCACAGTCACTAGTGAAAGTAGCCTTGCAGCTAGTTCACGATGTACCAGATTTGCACATCCTGGTATGGATCGTTCTGTGAAACAAGCCAGATTGAAATACTTTTGGCCCGTATGTCTACCGATATTACTGAGTATGTCATAGGTCCTAATCCAATCCAGATCTTTCCTACTCAGTGAGCCATGGAAAGGTTGCACTAGATCTGTTGACCAACTTCCTATGTTCCCTCAGTGGAAACAAACATCTGTGTGGATGGTCGATCACTTTACCAGATTTTGTGAGTTAGTTCCTATCCCAGATAAGACTGCCGGGACAGTAGCTAAAGCGTTTAAGGAACGTATAATCTGTAGACATACCACTCCTAAGTCCCTCATAACAGATAATGGAGGTTAATTTTGTAACGAGATTCTGAAAACCTATGTGCCTTGTATAAGATTACTAAATCTACCATTGTTCCACACCATCCTGCCAGCAATGGGTTAGCAGAAAGAACGAATAAGAAAGTCCTTGATGTCTTAAGAGCTACCATCAATCCCAATAGTGTAACCTGGGATGAAGTTATACCTAAATGTCGTTATTCCCTACCAGACAAGTGTTAATTAATCCTCAAGTATCATTTGTAGATACCAGTGTAGATCCTCCTCAATCAGAAGTTGAGTTACCTATTGTAACAGAGTTTGATCCACCCAGAGATGATAATTATACAGCCTATATCAATCTCACCCTAGCAGAGTTGGGGTTAAATGTAACTAACCTGTATAGATAAATATGTAGTAAGCGTTTAACTGTGTGTTATAATATCTACTTAGTATTACTCAAATTTTTTTGTGTGTTCACGTTCTCTCCGAGTTCTGAGAATTAACAGTATAGATTTGAGTGCACCAGATCTACCTTGTCTGTTAATCACTATCTTCTTGTAAATATATTTCCTCAGAATTCGTAGATC
>WNWK01027524.1:0-26221 GCA_009830355.1 Cherax destructor | reverse complement strand
CCTCCTTTTGCAGTCTGAAGCTGCGCACACTTCTGAATATACCAATATTGATGTTATACACAAACGCGGGAACAGAGTTCTTATCTATTTCCGAGTTAGTGGAGATTAAATGATATAACGACGCGAACGAGTAGTCTAGTGATTTACGCGCCCGCGCCGCATGACCACTAGAGTCGTATGACCCGCCCCTGCGGTGGCAATAATCTGGACCCCGTGCTGCCTTTTGCAGTCTGTGCACCATGTGGTGCCACGAGGTGCCTCGTGGTGCTGTGGTCAGCACAATTCTTGACACACTGTTGCAGTACATCTGGTCTGAATTAAATTGTTTTCACCACGCAGCTCTCCTCTGACCTCCTTTCCCTAAGAGAGGAAAGGGTGAGGGCCTTCACAAGGGTAGTAGGGCGCATACCCTCCTTTGAGAATTTTCCCACAGCCTTCACCACCCAGCAGCTGCCCACAACACCTGCTTCACCACCAGCAGCTGCCCAAACACTGCCTTCACCACAAGCAGCTGCCCAAACATTGCCTTCACCACGCAGCAGCTGTCCACAACACTGCTCTTCACCACGCAGCAGCTGCCCACAACACTGCCTTCACCACGCAGCAGCTGCCCACAACACTGCCTTCACCACGCAGCAGCTGCCCACAACACGGCCTTCACCACGCAGCAGCTGTCTCAACACTCCTTCACCACGCAGCAGCTGCCCACAACACGGCCTTCACCACACAAGGCTGCCCACAACACTGCCTTCACCACGCAGCAGCTGCCCACAACACTACCTTCACCACGCAGCAGTTGCCCACAACACGTCCTTCACCACGCAGCAGCTGCCCACAACACTGCCTTCACCACACAGCAGCTGCCCACAACACTGCTTCACCACGCAGCAGCTGCCCACAACACTGCCTTCACCACGCAGCAGCTGCCCACGACACTGTTTCACTAGGCAGCAGCTTCCCACAACACTGCCTTTACCACGCAACAGCTGCCCACAACACTGGCTCTTCACCACGCAGCAGCTGCCCACAACACTGCCTTCACCACCAGCCGCTGCCCACAACACTGCCTTCACCACCCAGCAGCTGCCCAACACTGCCTTTCACCACAGCAGCTGCCCAAAACACTGTTTTCACCACGCAGCAGCTGCCCACAACACTGCCTTCACCACGCAGCAGCTGCCCACGACACTGTTCACCACGCAGCAGCTGCCCACGACACGGCCTTCACCAGGCAGCAGCTGCCCACAACACTGCCTTTCACCACACAGCAGCTGCCCACAACACTACCTTCACCACGTAGCAGTTGCCTACAACACGGTTTCACCACGCAGAGCCCCACAACACGCCTTTCATCACGCAGCAGCTGCCCATAACACTGGCCTTCACCACGCAGCAGCTCCCACAACACTGCCTTTCATCACGCAGCAGCTGCCCACAACACTGCCTTCACCACCCAGCAGCTGCCCACAACACTGCTTTCACCACGCAGCAGCTGCCCACAACACGGCCTTCACCACACAGCAGCTGCCCACAACACTGCCTTCACCACGCAGCAGCTGCCCACAACACTGCCTTCACCACGCAGCAGCTGCCCACGACACGGCCTTCACCAGGCAGCAGCTGCCCACAACACTGCCTTCACCACGCAACAGCTGCCCACAACACGGCCTTCACCACGCTGCAGCTGCCCACAACACTGCCTTCACCACCCAGCAGCTGCTCAACACTGGTTCCCACCCAGCAGCTGCCCACAACACTGCCTTCACCACCCAGCAACTGCCCACAACACTGCCTTCACCACCCAGCAGCTGCCCACAACACTGCCTTCACCACGCAGCAGCTGCCCACAACACTGCCTTCACCACGCAGCAGCTGCCCACAACACTGCCTTCACCACGCAGCAGCTGCCCACAACACGGCCTTCACCACAGCAGCTGCCCACAACACGGCCTTCACCACGCAGCAGCTGCCCACAACACTGCCTTCACCACGCAGCAGCTGCCCACAACACGGCCTTCACCACGCAGCAGCTGCCCACAACACTGCCTTCACCACACAGCAGCTGCCCACAACACGCCTTCACCACCAGCAGCTGCCCACAACACGCCTTCACCACCAGCAGCTGCCCACAACACGCCTTCACCACGAGCAGCTGCCCACAACACGGCTTTCACCACGCAGCAGTTGCCCATAACACTGCTTCATCACGCAGCAGCTGCCCACAACACTGCCTTCACCACGCAGCAGCTGCCCACAACACTGCCTTCACCACGCAGCAGCTGCCCACAACACTGCCTTCACCACCCAGCAGCTGCCCACAACACTGCTTTCACCACCAGCAGCTGCCCAAACACTGCCTTCACCACACAGCAGCTGCCCACAACACTGCCTTCACCACACAGCAGCTGCCACAACACTGCTCTTCACTCACGCAGCAGTGCTCCACACACGGCCTTCACCAGGCAGCAGCTGCCCACAACACTGCCTTCACCACACAGCAGCCGCCCACAACACGGCCTTCACCACGCAGCAGCTGCCCACAACACTGCCTTCACCACGTAGCAGCTTCCCACAACACGGCCTTCACCACGTAGCAGCTGCCTACAACACTGCCTTCATCACGCAGCAGCTGCCCACAACACTGCCTTCACCACGCAGCAGCTGCGCACAACACTGCCTTCACCACACAGCAGCTGCCCACAATACTGCCTTCACATCCCAGCAGCTGCCCACAACATTGCCTTCACCACGCAGCAGCTGTCCACAACACGGCCTTCACCACGCAGCAGCTGCCCACAACACTGTCTTCACCACCCAGCAGCTGTCCACAACACTGCCTTCACTACGCAGCAGCTGCCCACAACACTGCCTTCACCACGCAGCAGCTGCCCACAACACTGCCTTCACCACTTAGCAGGTGCCCACAACACGGCCTTCACCACACAGAAGCTGCCCACAACATTGCCTTCACTACCCAGCAGCTGCCCACAACACATCCTTCACCACCCAGCAGGTGCCCACAACACGGCCTTCACCCCGCAGCAGCTGCGCACAACACTGCCTTGACCACACAGCAGCTGCCCACAACACTGCCTTCACCACGCAGCAGCTGCCCACAACACGGCCTTCACCACGCAGCAGCTGCCCACAATACTGCCTTCACCACCCAGCAGCTTCCCACAACACTGCCTTCACCACGCAGCAGCTGCCCACAACACTGCCTTCACCACGCAGCAGCTGCCCACAACACTGCGTTCACCACCCAGCAGGTGCCCATAACACGGCCTTCACCAGGCAGCAGCTGCCTACAACACTGCCTTCACCACGCAACAGCTGCCCACAACACGGCCTTCACCACACAGCAGCTGCCCACAACACTGCCTTCTCCACGCAGCAGCTGCCCACAACACTGCCTTCACCACGCAGCAGCTGCCCAAGACACGGCCTTCACCACGCAGCAGCTGCCCACAACACTGCCTTCACCACGCAGCAGCTGCCCACAACACGGCCTTCACCACGCAGCAGCTGCCCACAACACTGCCTTCACCACGCAACAGCTGCCCACAACACTGCCTTCACCACTCAGCAGCTGCCCACAACACGGCCTTCACCACGCAGCAGCTGCCCACAACACTGCCTTCACCACGCAGCAGCTGCCCACAACACTGCCTTCACCACGCAGCAGCTGCCCACAACACGGCCTTCACCACGCAGCAGCTGCCCTCAACACTGCCTTCACCACGCAGCAGCTGCCCACAACACGGCCTTCACCACACAGCGGCTGCCCACAACACTGCCTTCACCACGCAGCAGCTGCCCACAACACTACCTTCACCACGCAGCAGTTGCCCACAACACGGCCTTCACCACGCAGCAGCTGCCCACAACACTGCCTTCACCACACAGCAGCTGCCCACAACACTGCCTTCACCACGCAGCAGCTGCCCACAACACTGCCTTCACCACGCAGCAGCTGCCCACGACACGGCCTTCACCAGGCAGCAGCTTCCCACAACACTGCCTTCACCACGCAACAGCTGCCCACAACACGGCCTTCACCACGCAGCAGCTGCCCACAACACTGCCTTCACCACCCAGCAGCTGCCCACAACACTGCCTTCACCACCCAGCAGCTGCCCACAACACTGCCTTCACCACCCAGCAGCTGCCCAAACACTGCCTTCACCACGCAGCAGCTGCCCACAACACTGCCTTCACCACGCAGCAGCTGCCCACGACACTGCCTTCACCACGCAGCAGCTGCCCACGACACGGCCTTCACCAGGCAGCAGCTGCCCACAACACTGCCTTCACCACGCAACAGCTGCCCACAACACGGCCTTCACCACACAGCAGCTGCCCACAACACAGCCTTCACCACGCAGCAGCTGCCCACAACACTGCCTTCACCACGTAGCAGTTGCCCACAACACGGCTTTCACCACGCAGCAGCTGCCCACAACACTGCCTTCATCACGCAGCAGCTGCCCACAACACTGCCTTCACCACGCAGCAGCTTCCCACAACACTGCCTTCATCACGCAGCAGCTGCCCACAACACTGCCTTCACCACCCAGCAGCTGCCCACAACACTGCTTTCACCACGCAGCAGCTGCCCAAAACACTGCCTTCACCACACAGCAGCTGCCCACAACACTGCTTTCACCACGCAGCAGCTGCCCACAACACGGCCTTCACCACACAGCAGCTGCCCACAACACTGCCTTCACCACGCAGCAGCTGCCCACAACACTGCCTTCACCACGCAGCAGCTGCCCACGACACGCCTTCACCAGGCAGCAGCTGCCCACAACACTGCCTTCACCACGCAACAGCTGCCCACAACACGGCCTTCACCACGCTGCAGCTGCCCACAACACTGCCTTCACCACCCAGCAGCTGCTCACAACACTGCGTTCACCACCCAGCAGCTGCCCACAACACTGCCTTCACCACCCAGCAAGCTGCCCACAACACTGCCTTCACCACGCAGCAGCTGCCACAACACTGCCTTCACCACCAGCAGCTGCCCACACACGGCCTTCACCACGGCAGCAGCTGCCCACAACACTGCCTTCACCACACAGCAGCTGCTTACAACACGGCCTTCACCACGCAACAGCTGCTCACAACACTGCCTTCACCACGTAGCAGCTGCCCACAACACGGCCTTCACCACGCAGCAGCTGCCCACAACACTGCCTTCATCACGCAGCAGCTGCACAAGACACGGCCTTCACCACGCAGCAGCTGCCCACAACACTGCTTCACCACGCAGCAGCTGCCCACAACACGGCCTTCACCACGCAGCAGCTGCCCACAACATGGAGATATCTTCAACCTGTAACGACGTCTCCAACTGCTGCATCTTCATATACCACCAAATGTTATGTGTCAGACCATTTACTAGTGTGGTTGTCTCCACCTCTCAGACTGGTCAAAGTTGCTGTGCTTGATCAATGTTGCAGCAGACACAGCCAGGCACAGCACTCCTCAGACTGGTCAAAGTTGCTGTGCTGATCACTGTTGCAGCAGAACAGCCAGGCACAGCACTCCTCAGACTGGTCAAAGTTGCTGTGTTGATCACTGTTGCAGCAGACACAGCCAGGCACAGCACTCCTCAGACTGGTCAAAGTTGCTGTGTTGATCACTGTTGCAGCAGACACAGCCCTCCTCAGACTGGTCAATGTTGCTGTGTTGATCAATGTTGCAGAGACAGCCAGGCACAGCACTCCTCAGACTGGTCAAGTTGCTGTGTTGATCATGTTGCAGCAGGCACAGCACCCTCAGACTGGTCAATGTTGCTGTGTTGATCAATGTTGCAGCAGACACAGCCAGGCACAGCACTCCTCAGACTGGTCAATGTTGCTGTGTTGATCAATGTTGCAGCAGACACAGCACTCCTCAGACTGGCCAATGTTGCTGTGTTGATCAATGTTGCAGCAGACACAGCAATCCTCAGTTACCACACGTTATTTTGGTGTATTAAAAGGATGAGGAAGCGGTAAAGCCGGAGGGGCGACAGGAGGAGAGCAACACTACCCTCCTGTACGACCTCTTTCGCCTCTCTCTTACTGTTGCCATTTTCCTTTTGTCCCATCTACCTCTTAATCTAACTGTTCTTTTATATTGTATAAATCTAGACATCGTTTTAACATCTACTGTCACAATAAGAGAAGTTGTCTCGCTGAGTAAACTATAGTAGCGAGAGGAGAAATCTATGAAGTTTGGGATAAATCTCCTTACCTATGTAGCCTTTGAAAGTCTTCCCTTCTTGTAACAATGTGTTGGATTACTGACACCTCTGACTATCTTTAGTATATAAGAACATTTTAATAGACTTCTTGTAAGTCATATTCAGGAGACAATAACCCGACAAAATAATTTAATATCTTTAATATTAACTTGTCTTATAAGAAATAACATGTATATTCTCTCTTGTTTACAATGCTGAGAGGTTCTTTAGAATACATTAATAACAATGGTCATAAGTTTATAATACAATTTTGGAACTTTTAGTTAAAGTGACTTTTCCATAGCCACGAGACATGACCATATTTACATATATATATCTTAGAAATACATACAATTCTTAAATGTCTCACTGTAGGTCGACCCTATATTAGTACAAGAATAAATTGTACATCTGTCCTCGAATAATCACTGGTCTCGAGTACGATAATTTATCAAGTAAGAAACTAACCTGCTTATCAAAATATAACAAACGAAGGAAATAAAGACAAAACACACAGCTGAGATTTCCAATAGAATCCCAACATGAGAACTAACGTTCCCTTCTTACTAAATATAAGTTTGGATCAATTTAAATCAAGACTACAGTAATACGTAGAGAACACTGTTAGATCCGATTGACTCTATAACGTCAAAGAAACTCGCAATCTTAATAGCTATCAGAATCAGCTATCAGATATAACTCTGTCCTTCACTGATGTCTAGTGTAGCCAGAAATGAGTTCCGTCTCAACAACGGAACAGGAGATGTGTCCACGGTGGGCTGGAACAGCCCAGGCAACACCTCTAGACCAGACGTCAACTCAGTCCATGAGACACCTACCAGAGAGACCGAGTGACTCAACTATCCTATGGTAGTTAGCACAGTAGTTCCTGACTTAATTCAATAAAACCTATCCTACCTATATACATAGATAAATAATATATGGTCAGATAATATAAATAAGAAATATTTTTGTTTTAGCTATTAATGAAGATATAGACAATGTAATATTTAGTGAATATAAACAGATATTCATATAATAACAAATACACCTTACGTCTCATGCAAGGGACGCAACATCTACAAAAAAAAAAGATCATTGGGAGTCAGTTTAACCATGATGTATAGAAAGAAATTACTTATGCTAAATTCACTAAGATAAATTTAATGTGTTTCAAACATTTAGAAATTATGTCAAATGTCTTTACTGTCAGGTGGAAAAGCAATGTTATTAATCATAGCTACAATTTTTAAAGGGGTGGACCGATAAGCCAGTGGAAGGCCTCGGTCAGATGACCAAAAGCTCCAACTGCGGGTCATCGTCTAAGACCCGCGTCAGGAAACACTTGTCCTGTTTCCTGACGAACCTTACCTAACCTAACCCTTGAGAGTCATAGAGAACAATCATCCAGTGAGGTGTTACTTCCCTCTGAGTGTGGAACATTATGGCAGTAGGCTGGTACACAGTAACCGGTCAGGAAGACACTACCATGAAGCCTGTTAAATGTTTTGCACTCTTAACAGGACTGTTAAATGTTTTGCACTCTTAACAGGACTGTTAAATGTTTTGCACTCTTAACAGGACTGTTAAATGTTTGCACTCTAAGGACTGTTAAATGTTTTGCACTCTTAACAGGACTGTTAAATGTTTTGCACTCTTAACAGGACTGTTAAATGTTTTGCACTCTTAACAGGACTGTTAAATGTTTTGCACTCTTAACAGGACTGTTAAATGTTCACTCTTAACAGGACTGTTAATGTTTGCACTCTTAACAGGACTGTTAAATGTTTTGCACTCTTAACAGGACTGTTAAATGTTTTGCACTCTTAACAGGACTGTTAAATGTTTTGCACTCTTAACAGGACTGTTAAATGTTTTGCACTCTTAACAGGACTGTTAAATGTTTTGCACTCTTAACAGGACTGTTGATTTCTTTATGTCCAATAGACAGGTAAGATGACAGACAAAAATTTCAAATTTTCATTTATTAAGTTCACTGAAATGTGGTGAACTCTTAAAGGATTACTATTCAACTTTCTATCTCAGGAACGTGAAAGATGACAGGTAAATATTACAAACTTCTATTTACTTTCACTATGAATTTATCTTTAGTTTTCTAAGTGTTACTTAATAGTTCTATATTAAATCATTTTTTTTCTTACGTGAGTCACGGGGCAGAAAATCTCAAAACCATTACCTCTCAAGGGAGTTCCATGACGCTGGTGAGGGGTTCTTGATCTTGGGAATTGGATCTGTGCTCCAGTTCCCTGAATTAAGCCTGAATACCTTCCATCCCCCCCACAGGCGCTGTATAATCCTACGGGTTTAGCGCTTCCCCATGATAATAATAATAATAATAATAATCTAAAACCATTAGCATAGCACTTAAAAAAAATGCTTATTTTTAATATTATTAAAAAATGATGCCACATTTTTATGGCCTAGAACCAATTAATGTCAACACATGGTATTGACCTACAACCATAAAATAATTGCCAAAACATATTTATAACCTTAAATTATACAATAAATGTCAACATTTCGTAATGACCAGAAATATATAATAAATGACAGCACATCGTCATGACCTAGAACCATATAATTATATTTTTATAATCCAGAATTATCCAATAAGAATTATCACCTTTTTATTAAATATAATTAATCAATATTTCGTTATAAAAGTGTACACACAAAAACATACAAGAAGAAATAGTTAACAAAAACATACAAGAAGTAATAGTTAACAAAAACATACAAGAAGTAATAGTTAACAAAAACATACAAGAAGTAATAGTTAACAAAACATACAAGAAGTAATAGTTAACAAAAACATACAAGAAGTAATAGTTAACAAAACATACAAGAAGTAATAGTTAACAAAAACATACAAGAAGTAATAGTTAACAAAACATACAAGAAGTAATACCTGGAGAGTTCCAGGGGTCAACGCCCCTGCGGCCCGGTCTGTGACCAAAACATACAAGAAGAAATAGTTAACAAAAACATACAAGAAGTAATAGTTAACAAAAACATACAAGAAGTAATAGTTAACAAAACATACAAGAAGTAATAGTTAACAAAAACATACAAGAAGTAATAGTTAACAAAAAAAGTATTTTTGAGATGAATTTAACAACAGAATTTACCATGGAAATATTACAAAGGTTCCAGCAATAACATATTTTCTTTCTCTCTGTGGCCATCTATTTTTATGGGATTCCTATCTACTTCCCATATTGGGTTCTTATCTATTTTCTGTCTGTTACCTAAGTTTGTTAATGGTACCATTCAATGGAGAAAATTCTTAAGTTTTAAAAAAATTAACAACTGCTGTTTGTACGTAAATAAAATTTATTTATTAAAATTACTGAATTTCTGGACCGTCGCTCAGTCTTTTTCTTGTTTTCACATTGTCATTTTTTATGAAATAGTTGTCAAAGTCATCATATACTAAAGACTAACAAGGTACAAGGTACCACAAATTCTACACACATCACCATGTCCACTGTAATAACCGGGTTATTGATCTTCACAGTAAATCTTACCAAAGGATCACCAGAGCTTCAAGTTCCTTGTTACATTGAATAGCGATTTTTCATAGGTCAAAATACTTCCATTAGACTTAAGTTATCATGTACCGAGGATAGTATTAATTTTCTCCTCCTATAATGTGTATTTTCAGTGACATCTCACATTCATTATTATCTTTGTTCAACATCAATTTTCTCAATTATGTTGGACTATTTGAGTTTTAAAGTCTTCTTGGTGTCGACAGTTTTTTTTTTTTCCATTCTTCTTCTTCTCTGGGATCACCAAATATCCGTTTCTCGGCACTTTTCTTGGCTCTTTGGTTTCATTCTTCCATACCGTGGGTGAGTCTCCCAGGGTATCTGGTCTTCCATACCGTGGGTGAGTCTCCCAGGGTATCTGGTCTTCCATACCGTGGGTGAGTCTCCCAGGGTATCTGGTCTTCCATACCGTGGGTGAGTCTCCCAGGGTATCTGGTCTTCCATACCGTGGGTGAGTCTCCAAGGCTATCTGGTCTTCCATACCGTGGGAGAGTCTCCCAGGCTATCTGGTCTTCCATACCGTGGGAGAGTCTCCCAGGCTATCTGGTCTTCCATACAGTGGGTGAGTCTCCCAGGCTATCTGGTCTTCCATACCGTGGGAGAGTCTCCCAGGCTATCTGGTCTTCCATACCGTGGGAGAGTCTCCCAGGCTATCTGGTCTTCCATACCGTGGGTGAGTCTCCCAGGCTATCTGGTCTTCCATACCGTGGGTGAGTCTCCCAGGCTATCTGGTCTTCCATACCGTGGGAGAGTCTCCCAGGCTATCTGGTCTTCCATACAGTGGGTGAGTCTCCCAGGCTATCTGGTCTTCCATACCGTGGGAGAGTCTCCCAGGCTATCTGGTCTTCCATACCGTGGGTGAGTCTCCCAGGCTATCTGGTCTTCCATACCGTGGGTGAGTCTCCCAGGCTATCTGGTCTTCCATACCGTGGGTGAGTCTCCCAGGCTATCTGGTCTTCCATACCGTGGGAGAGTCTCCCAGGCTATCTGGTCTTCCATACCGTGGGAGAGTCTCCCAGGCTATCTGGTCACAGACTTCCTGGTCTTGGTAAGTTCTTCACTCTACGTTGGGCAAATTCCTAAAAATTATGTTTCCATTACTTCTACATCCACAAGAGATTAACAAATTATTAAGCTTAATACACTTTTTAAATTTGCATCTACTCACTCGTTCCCCTCAAATGGGAAAATAAAATAAGGCAAGTGATGTTAATACGAATTAAACACACTGAGTTTCATGAAAAATAATGTAAACAAATTAAGTAGCGATCTTGCAGATGGTGGAGAGCAGTTTAGTCAGTGGGAATAAGTTGGTGTTATTATTATGAAAACTCAATATAGCAAATGAAAGTAAAACTAAGTTTACTTAAACACTGGAAGTCTGATCAACAAATAAATTGATCTGATTACATTTGATTAGCTAATGATAATAATAATAATAATAATAATAATAATAATAATAATAATAATAATAATGATAATAATAATAATAATATTTTTTTTTTTCTAGAAGTACATGACTCAACTTATACAGATCATAGCTAACTTTACCATAAGAACATAAGAAAAAAAGGAACACTGCAGCAGGCCTACTGACCTATGCGAGGCAGGTCCATCACTCCCCGGCTTAGACCTAACCACCTGGAATTAACCTTCTCCAGGTAAACTCCAGGTAGTCAGGTCACTTCCACTTAAGGAATTAGTACGGCATCTGACCTAGTAGCACAAGCTAGTCAGGTCCAACTCACACCCACCCACACCCACTCATGTATTTATCTAACCTATTTTTAAAACTACACAATGTCCCAGCCCCTATGACAGTACTCGGTACCTCCTCCCATGGGAGACATAGGTCTCAGACACTCCCATGACAGGGAGCCAAGGCCGGGTCACCATCTGGAAAAGACCCGGACCGGGTGAGCACCGGCGAATCAACAACAACAAATAGAGTAGGGAGAAAAGTCTTCCTGGAAAGAAAAAAAATAGAAAATTTTTGGAATTTTTTTTTCTTTCTTACAGAGAAATAGTGCATAATTCTGGTATTATGTTGATGCAATCAGCTTGTTTCTATCACATTTTTAAGTATCTTTTTCCAAAAATGTATTTTTTTTGTTCTTGCTGTCATCAAGAGGACATAATGCCAATTCGTGGTTTATTTTTTACTCCAAAAATTACGATTTTTTTTTTTTTCCAAATACATAAAATGACATTTTGTCTGTCGACTCCATATTAGTGTTCAGAGTGATAGCTGCTTGGTCGACTGTGGGCTGCCGACAAGAGTGCTGGTGAAAATTAGACACATTTGCAACATCTGGGTATCTTTATTGCAGACGTTTCGCCATCCAGTGGCTTTATCAATTCAAATTCAAGGACATAACTGGAAGACAGTAGAACTAAGTACAAAAGATGAGGTAATGAGTAGGAGTTAGTGTGAAGAGGACTGTAGTCGTGAAGATTCTGGAGTACAGACACGAAGGCTGGCACTTATATACTAGCATCAAGTGGAAAGGGAATCTTGGTTCAGAGGACATCTACATAACCTTCTTCATGGCAACTACTACAACTATCACCACTAACCCATCCCTTGGGTATGACCTACTTCCACTGGGGAATCCCGCCTACCAGTGACTATGCCCTCGTCTGCTACCCGTCCCTTTCCACCTGACGCTAGTATGTTAGAGCCAGCCCTCTTGCCTGTGCTACAGAATCTTCACGACTACGGTGCTCTTCACACCAACTCCAAGGCTGAGGCAATGATTACTTCATCTTTTGTACTTAGTTCTATTGTCTTCCAGTTATGTCCTTGAATTTGTATTGATAAAGCCACTGGATGGCGAAACGTCTACAATAAAGATACCCAAATGTTGCAAATGTGTCTAATTTTTCACCTCCACTCTTGTCGGCAGCCCACAGTCCACCAAGCAGCTCTCATGCTGAGTGCTAATATGGAGGGGAGGTGTATGGTGCTCTCATGCTGAGTGCTAATATGGAGGGGAGGTGTATGGTGCTCTCATGCTGAGTGCTAATATGGAGGGGAGGTGTATGGTGCTCTCATGCTGAGTACTAATATGGAGTGGAGGTGTATGGTGCTCTCATTCTGAGTACTAATATGGAGTGGAGGTGTATGGTGCTCTCATTCTGAGTACTAATATGGAGTGGAGGTGTATGGTGCTCTCATTCTGAGTACTAATATGGAGTGGAGGTGTATGGTGCTCTCATTCTGAGTACTAATATGGAGTGGAGGTGTATGGTGCTCTCATTCTGAGTACTAATATGGAGTGGAGGTGTATGGTGCTCTCATTCTGAGTACTAATATGGAGTGGAGGTGTATGGTGCTCTCATTCTGAGTACTAATATGGAGTGGAGGTGTATGGTGTGCCGACGTTTGGTGCGCCGTCACCGAAGACTTTTACAGAAAATTGCGTTTCTCTTCTTCTCAGGAATAAATTATTGACCTTCCGATACTCGTTTTGCGAAAACTACTCGACGGATTGTCATGATTTTTGCACACGTTATTGAGAAAAAATGATGATTTTTTCCCCAAAAACTCCTTGAAAAATATAAAGACATACTTCAACATTGTACATCTTACTAATTTTGCAAAGTAGGTAAAGTTTTATTCCCTATAAAATAGATCATGATTATTTTGTTTCTATCTTTTGAGGCAAAAGTCACTAAAAACACGGTGTGTAGGTTCCAAATGCTGCTTAATTCACAATAGAAATTTCATTGAAGTTGGATAATTATAAAAAAAAAATATTATTGCCTCCCCCTTAGGTTAATTTTGTCCAGAACAATCGACCTGCACCAGTCGACTAACACCCAGGTACCTGCTTACTACTAGGTGACTAGGGAGAGCAGGTGTCTTAAGGAAACACATTCCTAATGTTTCCACTCGTACCTGGGATCGAACCAGGTACCAACCGAGCTGCGGAACGCGGGCTAATAATCAAATGAATTTATTCTTAGACGCACAAAAGCATAAAATACTGCAAAAGTAACGAGAATTAGAATGATTTAGATAAGAAAAACCAAGAAATTTCGTAAGAATATATACACTGAGAAGCGAAATGTCGTAAAGAGTGAAAACATATGAGTGTCAGAGACAACTAGGACAGTAAAGAACATGGGGTATAGGAAATCAAAATAAAATAATAGATCTAGGAAGTACTGGCGAATTCCCACCTAAATTCTAATTAAATCAAGAAACAGTTGGATGTCACATCCAACTCAGTACTAGTCATGCGTAAGGTAGCCCGGTGGTCTGGAGGTGGCCCGATGGTCTGGAGGTGGCCCGGTGGTCTGGAGGTGGCCCGGTGGTCTGGAGGTGGCCCGGTGGTCTGGAGGTGGCCCGGTGGTCTGGAGGTGGCCCGGTGGTTCTGGAGGTGGCCCGGTGGTCTGGAGGTGGCCCGATGGTCTGGAGGTGGCCCGGTGGTCTGGAGGTGGCCCGGTGGTCTGGAGGTGGCCCGGTGGTCTGGAGGTGGCCCGATGGTCTGGAGGTGGCCCGGTGGTCTGGAGGTGGCCCGGTGGTCTGGAGGTGGCCCGGTGGTCTGGAGGTGGCCCGGTGGTCTGGAGGTGGCCCGGTGGTTCTGGAGGTGGCCCGGTGGTCTGGAGGTGGCCCGGTGGTCTGGAGGTGGCCCGGAGGTCTGGAGGTGGCCCGGTGGTCTGGAGGTGGCCCGGTGGTCTGGAGGTGGCTCGGTGGTCTGGAGGTGGCCCGGTGGTCTGGAGGTGGCCCGGTGGTCTGGAGGTGGCTCGGTGGTCTGGAGGTGGCCCGGTGGTCTGGAGGTGGCTCGGTGGTCTGGAGGTGGTCCGGTGGTCTGGAGGTGGCCCGGTGGTCTGGAGGTGGTCCGGTGGTCTGGTGGCTAGAGCTCTTGCTTCACACACGGAGGGCCCGGGTTCGATTCCCGGCGGGTGGAAACATTTCGACGTGTTTCCTTACATATGTTGTCATGTTCACCTAGCAGCAAATAGGTACCTGGGTTGTTAGTCGACTGGTGTGGGTCGCATCCTGGGGGACAAGATTAAGGACCCCAATGGAAATAAGACAGACACTCCTCGATGACGCACTGACTTTCTTGGGTTATCCTGGGTGACTAACCCTCCGGGGTTAAAAATCCGAAGAAATCTTATCTTATCTTATTATTACCTGTTCATGTCAGCATCAGACAACACAGTACTAGTGATGCATAACTGTTCATGTCACCATCAGACAACACAGTACTAGTGATGCGTAACTGAAGAAGACCTACTTCGACTAGTGGATGGTACCACTATGACCCCGCCTCCTGCTGCTTCGCCTCACCTGACTACAGTATACAAGTCACTTCTATGGCTCTGTGCTGTACTTTCTACAAGATTGATGGACTGAACACATCGACTCCAGGCCGAGGGACTGATTACCTCAAACTCCTCCTCTCCTTACACCTTTCTGCTTTGTATGGACTGATGAAGCCACTGCGTTACGAAACGTTTCCTCAATAAAGATACCCAAGTGTTGCATATGTGTCTAATTTATAACTTGTGGGTTCTCTGAACCATTCATCTACAGGAACACTGATACAGGTCTTCTCTAATCCCACCTGCAACAGAAATATTTGTCTAACCTATATTTTTGTGCTACCCACGTATTTTTTTTTTTCACCTTTTACTCATGTGCAGACTTAGGGATCACCTTTTCGGCCAGGCAATCTTGAAGGAAGTTGTGTCTGTTGCGAAAACTGTGAACACGAAGAAGGGTGTTTACCTGGAGTTTACCTGGAGAGAATTCCAGGGGTCAACGCCCCTGCGGCCCGATCTGTGACCAGGCCTCATGTTGGACCAGAGCCTGATCAATCAGGCTGTTACTGCTGGCCGCACGCAGTCCAAAGTACGAACCACAGCCTGGCTGGTCAGGTACCGACTTTAGGTGCCTGTCCAATGCCTGCTTGAAGACAGCCAGGGGTTTGTTGGTAATCCCCCTGATGTATGCTGGGAGGCAGTTGAACAGTCTTGGGCCCCTAACACTTATTGTGTTGTCTCTCAACGTGCTAGTGGGACCCCTGCTTTTCATTGGGGGGATGTTACATCGCCTGCCGAGTCTTTTGCTTTCGTAGGGAGTGACTCTCGTGTGCAAGTTTGGTACTAGTCCCTCGAGAATTTTCCACGTGTATATAATAATGTATCTCTCCCGCCTGCGTTCTAGGGAGTACAGATTTAGGAACTTCAAGCGTTCCCAGTAATTGAGGTGGTTTATCACAGTTATGAGTGCCATGAAAGTTCTCAGCACATTTTCAAGGTCAGCAATTTCACCCGCCTTGAAAGGTGCAGTTAGTGTGCAGCAATATTCCAGCCTAGATAGAACAAGCGATCTGTAAAGTGTCAACATGGGCTTGGCATCCCTGGTTTTGAAGGTTCTCATTATCCATCCTGTCATTTTTCGAGCAGATGTGGTTGCTACGGTGTTATGGTCCTTGAAGGTGTCCAAATAACGTCTGCATGAAATGTCCATTTTGCTGCGGTGTCCGACGGAATGTAATAATATTGGTAGAATTACCGACAATATGTTAAGTAAAAGGACACAAATGCAACTAATATGACATTTTATTGTGGCAACGTTTCGCTATCCAGGAGCTTTGTCAAGCCGTTACAAACAATATATAGACACAGAGACTATATATAGGCTCAGAGTGAGGTGTCATACTAGTGGTTTTAGTAGAAGTAGTGATATAAGTTGTAGTAGTAGTAGTGATATAAGTTGTAGTAGTAGTAGTAATACAATAAGGTAGAACAATCAACTTGCACATGAGTAAAAGGTGAAAAAAAAAATTATTTGCGTAGCACAAAAATATAGGTTAGATAAATATTTCTCACTACATTATATAAGCCACTTCTACGGCCCTATGCTGTATTTTCTACAAGACTGATGGACTGAACACATCGACTCCAGGCCAAGGGACTGATTACCTCAAACTCCTATTATCCTTACAACTTTCTGCTTTGTATTGGACTGATGAAGCCACTGTGTGGCGAAATGTTTCTCTAATAAAGATTCCCAAATGTTGTTTAAGTGTCTTAATCTCCAAGCCTTACCTCCATAGTGGGAAAATTTATGGAATCAATAATTGCCGAGGCAATTCGTAGCCATCTTGAAAGGCATAATTTGATTAAGTAATCTCAACACGGTTTTACAAAGGGGCGTTCCTGTCTTACGAATTTACTAACTTTTTTCACTAAGGTGTTTGAGGAGGTAGATCATGGTAATGAATATGATATTGTGTATATGGACTTCAGTAAGGCTTTCGATAAAGTTCCACATCAGAGGCTACTGAGGAAACTTAAGGCACACGGAATAGGAGGAGAAATTTTTTCCTGGGTAGAGGCATGGTTGACAAATAGGCAGCAGAGAGTTCGCATAAATGGAGAGAAATCAGAATGGGGGCACGTCTCAAGCGGTGTTCCACAGGGTTCAGTGTTGGGCCCCTTGTTGTTCACAATTTACATAAACGACATAGATGAGTTAAGTAAAAGGACACAAATGCAACTAATGAGACATTTTATTGTGGCAACGTTTCGATCTCCAGGAGTTTTTCAAGCCGTAACGGCTTGAAAAACTCCTGGAGATCGAAACGTTGCCACAATAAAATGTCTCATTAGTTGCATTTGTGTCCTTTTACTTAACATATTGTCGGTAATTCTACCAATATTAAGAAATAGATGAGGGAATAAATAGCGACAAAAGCAAATTTGCTGATGACACCAAAATAGGCCGTCCAATTCATTGTAATGAGGACATTAGAGCACTCCAGGATGATTTGAATAGACTGATGCAGTGGTCGGAGAAGTGGCAGATGCAGTTTAATATAGACAAATGCAAAGTTCTAAATGTTGGACAGGAAAATAATCATGCCACATAAATTAAATAATGTAGATCTTAATATTACTGATTGCAAAAGGGATTTAGGAGTTCTGGTTAGCAGTAATCTTAAACCAAGACATGTATAAATACTGGTAGAATTACCCACAATATGTTAAGTAAAAGGACACAAATGCAACTAATGTGACATTTTATTGTGGCAACGTTTCGCTCTCCAGGAGCTTTACAAAGCTCCTGGAGAGCGAAACGTTGCCACAATAAAATGTCCCATTAGTTGCATTTGTGCCCTTTTACTTGTGAAACCTAGACAACAGTGCATAAGTGTTCGCAATAAAGCTAACAGAATCCTTGGCTTCATATCAAGAAGTATAAATAATAGAAGTCCTCAGGTTGTTCTTCAACTCTATATATCTTTGGTTAGGCCTCATTTAGATTATGCTGCACAGTTCTGGTCACTGTATTACAGAATGGATATAAATGCACTGGAAAACGTACAAAGGAGGATGACAAAGTTGATCCCATGTATCAGAAATCTTCCCTATGAGGATAGACTGAGAGCCCTGAATCTGCACTCTACAGAAAGGCGTAGAATTAGGGGGATATGATTGAGGTGTATAAATGGGAAACAAGAATGAATAAAGGGGATGTAAACAGCGTCTAAAAATATCTAGCCTAGACAAGACTCGCAACATTGGATTTAAGTTGGAAAAATTCAGATTCAGGAAGGATATAGGAAAGCACTGGTTTGGTAATAGAGTTGTGGATGAGTGGAACAAACTCCCGATTACCGTCATAGAAGCTAAGACGTTGTTGTGGATGAGTTTGTTTCCCAAGGGAAACAGACATAATGGGAAGACCAGAACGAGTCCTTGGTTCACCCAAAGGTGTAGGGAGCCAAAAACTAAGTGCAATAGAGAATGGAAAAAGTACAGAAGACAAAGGACCCAGGAAAATAAAGAGATAAGCTGAAGAGCCAGAAACGAATATGCACAGATAAGAAGGGAGGCTCAGCGACAATACGAAAATGACATAGCATCAACAGTCAAGTCTGACCTGAAGCTGTTGTATAGCCACATCAGGAGGAAAACAACAGTCAAGGACCAGGTAATCAGGCTGAGGAAGGAAGGTGGGGAGTTCACAAGAAACGACCAAGAGGTATGTGAGGAGCTCAACATGAGATTTAAAGAAGTATTTACAGAGGAGACAGGAAGGACCCCAGGAATTCAGAATATGGAGGTATACCAACAAGTGCTGGATGAAATACACACAACCGAGGAGGAGGTGAAGAAGCTGCTATGTGAACTCAATACCTCAAAAGCGGTGGGACCTGACAACATTTCTCCGTGGGTCCTTAGAGAGGGAGCAGAGATGTTGAGTGTGCCCCTAACAAAAATCTTCAACACATCCACTGAAACTGGGCAACTACCTGAGGTGTGGAAGTTGGCAAATGTAGTCCCAATTTTTAAGAAAGGAGACAGACACTAGGCATTAAACTACAGACCTGTGTCACTGACGTGTATAGTATGCAAAGTCATGGAGAGTGGTGGAGCACCTAGAAAGACACAAGCTTATAAACGACAACCAGCACGGTTTCAAGGAAGGAAAATCATGTGTCACAAGCATACTGGAGTTTTATGACAAGGTAACAGAAGTAAGACACGAGAGAGAGGGGTGGATAGACTGCATTTTCTTGGACTGCAAGAAGGCGTTCGACGCAGTTCCTCACAAGAGGTTAATGCAAAAGCTAGAGGATCAGGCACACGTAACAGGAAAAGCACTGCAATGGATCAGAGAATATCTGACAGGGAGGCAGCAGCGAGTCATGGTACGTGACGAGGTGTCAGAGTGGGCACCTGTGACGAGTGGGGTTCCACAGGGGTCAGTGATAGGACCTGTACTGTTTTTGGTATATGTGAATGACATAACGGAAGGGATAGACTCAGAAGTGTCCCTGTTTGCAGATGATGTGAAGTTAATGAGAAGAATTAAATCAGTCGAGGATCAGGCAGGACTACAAAGAGACCTAGACAGGCTACAAGCCTGGTCCAGTAACTGGCTCCTTGAATTTAACCCTGCCAAATGTAAAGTCATGAAGATTGGGGAAGGGCAAAGAAGACCGGAGACAGAGTATAGTCTAGGTGGCCAAAGACTGCAAACCTCACTCAAGGAAAAAGATCTTGGGGTGAGTATAATACCGAGCACATCTCCTGAGGCACACATCAATCAGATAACTGCTGCAGCATACGGGCGGCTGGCAAACCTAAGAATAGCGTTCCAATACCTTACTAAGGAATCGTTCAAGACTCTGTACACCATATACGTCAGGCTCATACTGGAGTATGCAGCACTAGTTTGGAACCCACACCTGGTCAAGCACGTCAAGAAATTAGAGAAAGTGCAAAGGTTTGCAACAAGACTAGTCCCAGAGCTAAGGGGATTGTCCTACGAAGAAAGGTTAAGGGAAATCGGCCTGACGACACTAGAGGACAGGAGGGCTAGGGGAGACATGATAACGACATATAATATACTGCGAGGAATATATAAGGTGGAAAGAGACAAGATGTTCCAGAGAGGGGACACAGAAACAGGGGGTCACAATTTGGAAGTTGAAGACTCCTATGAGTCAAAGGGATGTTAGGAAGTATTTCTTCAGTCACAGAGTTGTCAGGAAGTGGAATAGCCTAGAAAGTGACGTAGTGGAGGAAGGAACCATACATAGTTTCAAGACGAGGTTTGATAAAGCTCATGGAGCAGGGAGAGAGAGGACCTAGTAGCAATCAGTGAAGAGGCGGGGTCAGGAGCTATGAATCGACCCCTGCAACCACAAATAGGTGAGTACAACTGCAACCCTGCCAGGTGGCCGAGTGGTTCACACACTGGCCTGCGAGTTTCAGGACCCACCATACTAGGTTCAAGCCTCACTAGTTCCCTGATCTGAATGGTAACAAACACATAGAGATGGTACAAACATTTATGTCTCCTGAGGGGCAAGATTAAGGACCACAATGGAAATAAGACAGACAATCTATCGACAACACACTGCATTTTCTGGGTTATCAGAGGTGGCTAACTCTCCGGGAATAAAAAACCGAACAAAATCTTAACACAACCACAACTACCAGCATTATTCTGCAAGTGCCGCTGGTAGTGCTCCAACCAGTATCATCAAAAGCCAAGTAGTGCTAGTAACACTCTACCAGTACCACACTACCAGTACCACACTACCAGTACCACAATACCAGTACCACACTACCAGTACCACACTATCAGTACCACAATACCAGTACCACACTACCAGTACCACAATACCAGAACCACACTTACCAGTACCACAATACCAGTACCACACTACCAGTACCACACTACCAGTACCACACTACCAGTACTACACTACCAGTACCACAATACCAGTACCACACTACCAGTATCACAATACCAGTACCAAAATACCAGTACCACACTACCAGTACCACACTACCAGTACCACAATACCAGTACCACTACCAAAACCACACTACCAGTACCACAATACCAGAACCACACTACCAGTACCACACTACCAGTACCAAAATACCAGTACCACACTACCAGTACCACACTAGCAGTACCACAATACCAGTACCACACTACCAACCACAATACAGACCACACCTACCTCCAGTACCACACTATCAGTACCACACTACCAGTACCACAATACCAGTACACTACCATACCACATACAGTACCACACTACCAGTACCACATACCAGTACCAACATACACTCCAGTACACTACAGACCACATCCAGTACAACTACCAGAACACACTCCAGTACACTACAAACACACTCCATACACACTACCAGTACCAAATCCAGTCACACTACCAGTACCACACTCAGTACCACTACCAGCACTACAAACCATCACTACAGACCCCAGTACACTACCAGTACACACTACCAGTACACTACCAGCCCCTACACCCCCAGTACACTACCAGCCACTACACTCCCAATACACTACCACACTTCACTCAGTACACTACAAGCACTACACTCCCAGTACACTACCAGCACTACACTCCCAGTACACTACCAGCACTACACTCCCAGTACACTACCAGCACTACACTCCCAGTACACTACCAGCACTACACTCCCAGTACACTACCAGCACTACACTCCCAGTACACTACCAGCACTACACTCCCAGTACACTACCAGCACTACACTCCCAGTACATACCAGCACTACACTCCCAGTACACTACCAGCACTACACTCCCAGTACACTACCAGCACTACACTCCCAGTACACTACCAGCACTACACTCCCAGTACACTACCAGCACTACACTCCCAGTACACTACCAGCACTACACTCCCAGTACATACCAGCACTACACTCCCAGTACACTACCAGCACTACACTCCCAGTACACTACCAGCACTACACTCCCAGTACACTACCAGCACTACACTCCCAGTACACTACCAGCACTACACTCCCAGTACACTACCAGCACTACACTCCCAGTACACTACCAGCACTACACTCCCAGTACACTACCACCCATCCAGTACACTACCAGCACTACACTCCCAGTACACTACCAGCACTACACTACCAGTACACTACCAGCACTACACTCCCAGTACACATACCAGACACTACACTCACTCAGTACACTACCAGCACTACACTCCAGTACACTACAGCACTACACTCCCAGTACACTACTAGCACTACACTCCCAGTACACTACCAGCACTAAACTCCCAGCACACTACCACCACAACTCTCCCAGTACACTACTAGCACTACACTCCCAGACATACAACACCAGTACACCACTACATCCACACTACCAGTACACAGTACATTCACTACACTCCCAGTACACTACCAGCACTACACTCCCACTACACTACATAGACTACACTCCAGACACTACCAGACTACACTCCCAGTACACTACAGCCTAACTCCAGTACACTACAGACTACACTCCCAGTACACTAGTAGTACTTCACTCCCAGTACACTACTAGTACTACACTCAAAGTACACTACAAGTACTACACTTCCAATACACTACAAGTACTACACTCCCAGTATACTACCAGCACTACACTCCCAGTATACTTCCAGCACTACACTCCCAGTACATTACTAAAACTACACACCCATTACACTACCAGCACTACACTCAAACTACACTTCCAGCACTTCATTTCCAGTACACTACCTGCACTACACTCCCAGAACACTACTAGTACTACACTCCCAGTACACTGCTAGTACTACACTCCCAGAACACTACTAGTACTACACTCCCACTACACTACAAGCGCTAAATTCCAAGTACACTAAAAGAACTACACTCCCAGTTCACTACCAGCACTACTCTAACAGTACACTACCAGCACCACACTTACAATACACTACCAGCACTACACTCCCAGTACTCTACTAGTACTACACTTCCAGAGCACTACCAACACTACACTCCCAGTACAATAGTAGTACTTCACTCCCAGTACACTACTAGTAGTACACATCCAGTACACTAACAGCACTACACTCCCAGTACACTACTAACACTTCACTTCCAGTATACTAACAGCACTAAACTTCCAGTACACTACCAGTGCTACACACCCAGTACACTAGTAGTACTTCACTACCAGTACACTACTAGTACTACACATGCAGTACACTACCAGCACTACACTCCCAGTACACTACTAGCACTACACTTCCAGTACACTAACAGCACTACACTTCTAGTACACTACAAGCGCTACACTCTGAGAACACTACAAGTACTACATTTCCAGTACACTAGGAGCACTACACTCCCAGTACACTACAAGAACTACACTCCTTGGACACTAGTAGTACTTCACTCCCAGTACTCTACTAGTACTACACATCCAGTACATTACCAGCACTACACTCCCAGTACACTACTAGCACAACAATTCGAGTACACTACATGCACTACACTTCCAGTACACTACAAGAGGTACACTTCAGGTATACTACCAGTACTACACTTCCAGTACACTACGAGTACTACATTCCCAATACCCTATCAGCACTAAACTCCCAGCACACTACCTCCACAACTCTCCCATTATTCTACCACCACTGCACTCCCAGTACACTAGTAGTACTATTCTCCCAGTACACTACTATAACTACACTCCCAGTACATTACTATTACTTCACTTCCAGTACACTACCAACAGTACACTACTAGTACTACACTCCCATTACAGTACGAGTTCTACTCTCCCAGTACACTACCAACACTACACTTCCAATAAACTACGAGCCCTACACTCCCAGTACACTACTAGCACTACACTCCCAGCACACTAGTAATACTAATCTTCTTGTACACTACCAGCACTATACTAACAGTACACTACCAGTACTACACTTCCAGAACACTACCAGCACTACTCTCCCAGTACACTAGTTGTACTTCACTCCCAGTACACTACTAGTACTTCCCATCCAGTACACTACCAGCAATACACTTCCAGTACACTACTAGCAATACACTTCCAGTACACTACAAGCGCTAAACTCCCAGTACACTACCAGTACTATACTTCTTGTGCACTAGCAGCACAAAACTCCCAGTACACTACAAGTACTACACTCAATGTACACTACAAGTGCTACACTTCCCGTACACTATGAGTACTACACTCCTGATACACCAATACATCCACAAGGGACTCAGTGGGAAGATGGGTGGCTCAGAGAGGGCGTCAACAAGGAGGAAGATGGCCGATCAGGGAAGGCTACAATGGGAGGAGGAACTCTCTAGAAGGGAGAAGGAATGGGAGAGGAAGATATTGGTGATCACCGAGGAGCTCAATGAAAGGGAAAAGGAATGGGAGAGGAAGCTATTGGTGATCAGCGAGGAAATGGAGAAGAGGATAGCTGAGGAGAGTAGAAAATGGGTAATGCAAGTCAAAAAAGCAGAAGCCAAGATTCAGACCCTAGAAGTGAAGCTGCAGGGACTGACACAGAATAGAGACAATAGTACCTGGCAGGAAACGACGCTTGGAGCTTGTGCACCAGCCACAGCCAAAGGGAATGAGGAGAAAGGAAGAGAACTCTTGTATGCACAGGCATTGGCAGACACACATGGGGCCCGAAGCAAGATGAGCAGGATAACAACACATGAGAGGGATATAGAAGTAACAGCCAGGGTCAAGAAGAGCACCACAGGAACAACGAATGTGAGCACAGAAACAACACATGAGAGGGTAGACAAAGCAGCAGACACGCTAAACACGGAGACCCCAACAACACACTGCAGCGAACAGGGACGTATGAGCAGACCGGACACACAAAGGAACACGGGGAATACGTCCATGACAGCACCGGGAGAGGCTAATGCACCTTTGACAAGGCAATGGGAGACACAGTGGGAGGAGGAAAGGGAGAAGTCGATCTTTATCTATGGCCTAAAGGAAGTCGAAGGGGACACCCACGACAAAAGGAAACAGGAGGAGAAAGAAAAGATCGATGGTATCATGCTAGCAATAGGGGGAGACTCATCCCAAGTGACAAATTTTCGGAGAATCGGGTGGTACACAAAGGGAAGAAATCGACCCTCAAGGTAATATTCAAGGCAGAATCAGCCCGCACCATGATCCTGCAAGAAAGCTCGGCTGAGGACAACCAGAGGTACCGGAATGTATACCTAGATCGGGACAGAACGCAGGAAGAAAGGGAGGCCCGGAGGGAGAAGATAAGAAGGAGAAGAGAGGAGGGAGGGAGACAGCGAGATACGGAGGACACCAAGACCAAGCAGGACAAAACACACACTGGAAGTACCCTCAGCGGGCCTCAAATCACAAACAACCCACGACAACCATACACTCTAGCACCACACCCACTTATCAGGCCCCTGTCCCCACCTAGCAAACGAAACCCACCGTCACAGTTACCCCACCCCCACTTCAAACTGCCCCCACCAGCCCATACCCCAACCATACAATCCCCCACACCCATGCTGCAACCCCCTGCGGGCACCCTGCCCACACCCCCAACCCACCAAAATCTCCCCAGGGCCACAGTATTGGAAACAAGGTTGAAGGTTTGGTACACAAACGCAGATGGAATTACGAATAAGTATGAAGAATGAAATGAAAGAATAGATGAGGCATCCCCAGACATCATAGCGGTCACAGAAACTAAACTAAATGAGACAGTAACAGATGTAAACAGCCTATCCAGAGGCTCTTTCAAACTGCGCGGCACTATGGTGCTGCCCTCTATAGGCCTATCAAGGTCGGGCTGGTCAGCCATGCTTCTTCCTCACTTCGACGGCCTACATCACTGAACCAGGATCTACCCTAACTGGCTCCCGGTCCCCTCACGCTCTGTTCCCGTGTACACCTACACCTTGCCATTAATAAGCCGAGTCTAGTCATCGGCCGTATCTCTGCACCTACGCTACCATTCTACTGCCCAAAAGTAAGCAGCCAAGAAAATAGACTTAACAGTGGTGACAGCAGTGGTTCACGGCAGAGTGTAGTGTAGGGGACCCA
>WNWK01027523.1:0-26222 GCA_009830355.1 Cherax destructor | reverse complement strand
TACTTACATTAGGTAACACTACACATGTATGTACAAGCATATATATAAAACCCCCTCGGGGTTTTTTCTTCTATTTTCTTCCTAGTTCTTGTTCTTGTTTATTCTGCTTATGTCCATGGGAAAGTGGAACAGAATTTCTTTCCCCCAAAAGCTAAATGCCGGGAGCAATGGGCTAGCCCCTTCTCCTGTATAAACTACAAAAAAAAAGGGAAAAAAAGAACTTTATAAAACTGGGATGTTGAATGGGGTGAATGCAGTGCAGATGATAAAAAAAATTTGGATTCCAAAGGTTACGAATGAAAAGAAGTTGGATGTCCTGGCCCTAAGCGAAACAAAGCTAAAGGGGGAAAGGCGGGGTTTCAGTGGGAAGAAATATATGGGTTTAAAGTCAGGAGTATCTGAGAGAGTTAGAGCTAAGGAAGGGGTACCCAATAATGCTGGGATCAGTTATGAAGAGAAAGGGGGAATAAAATGTAAAAATTAAGGTTTGGGATTAAAATAAGGGTCGGATGTAAAAAGTGGGTTATAATAAGTGTTTTGCACCTGGAGAAGGGGGGTTTAAAAAAGGGGTTTTGGGAGATGTTAAGTGAGTGTGTAGGGGACCTAAAAGCCAAAGTAGGAGAAGCGTTTAGAGAGGGTGTGGTAGGTACGTTTTGGGGGCCCGGGGTAAATGATAAAAGGGGGCTTTTGATTGAACTTTGTATAGAAAGGGTTTGGTTATAGGTAAAAATATTTTTAAAGAAAAGATGATAAATAAGCATACAAGATATGATATAAGGCGTAATGATAGTAGTTTGTTGGACTACGTATTGATAGATAAAAGACTGTTGGGTAGACTTCAGGATGTACATGTTTATAGAGGAGCCACTGATATATCACATCACTTTTTAGTTGTAGCTACAGTGAGAGTAAAAGGTAGATGGGATGCAAGGAAAATGGAAGCAGCAAGTAAAAGAGAGGTGAAGGTTTATAAACTAAAGGAGGAGGCAGTTAGGGTAAGATATAAACAACTGTTAGAGGACAGATGGGCTAGTGTGAGTATAGGCAATGAGGTAGAAGTTGTATGGGGTACGTTTAAGAATATAGTGTTAGAGTGTTCAGCAGAAGTTTGTGGTTACAGGAATGTGGGTGTGGGAGGGAAGAAGAGCGATTGGTGGACTGATGATGTAAAGAGAGTAGTAAGAGAGAAAAATTTAGCATATGAGAGGTTTTTAAAAAGCAGAAGTGATGCAAGGAGGGAGGAGTATATGGAGATAAAAAGAAAGGTTAAGAGAGTGGTGAAGCAATGTAAAAAGAGAGCAAATGTGAGAGTGGGTGAGTTGGTAACCTCTATTTCTTTTTGAGCTCTACCTGCGGTCTGGTCAACTACAAAAGAAGCTTTATTCTGGAGCCCATTAAGAGATGAACCAGCTCGCTCAGGAATCCAAGTCTTGACAGTAAAAGGAAGACAGCAGCCACATCCACTAATTCTTTAACTCAAAAATGGCTAACGTGACTATGCTGCTGCCTGATATTTTGAAACCACCAACCAGCCCAGGAATACTGTGCCTACCTACATCTATGTCTGTGTTCTCTTCTTTTTATTTTTATTTATTAATTAAATTCCCTGATTTCTCATTTTCTTTACTTCATTTTGAATATAATTTTTTTTATAACTTTCCTTCGGTGTATTTTTTTTGTGAAAGTATACCTACTAAAATAATGAAAAAAAAATCTCCAAGATTTTTAATTATAGCCCCATTTACCTGACTTCAGTAATATTAATTATTAGAATCAAGTGTAGATTCAGTACAAATTTGAGATTTTATGAATGTCTCATAACATGGTTCCAGAGGTTTGTTAGTTTCACACAGACAGTTGGAAAAAATTATTGGACAAAACATTTTTGATGGATGAATTTATGAACCAATGAAAGTTTGTGAAAAGTTCGAAAAATAACAATTGAGGTCAGTATTTTTGTGTGTTTGGGGGGGAGGGGAGGAAAGCCCACAGGAAGAAGCAGGATTTAGTCCTATTACGAAAAGACTTGCATAATTAAAGGCCTGTTGTAGTTGGTCGTAATTCAAGTCTCTAGACAAGAAACAGTCCAGGTAAATTAAGGCAGAGGCAAACACAAGAGGGATAATTTTAGTACATAAATTTCCTTCACCAACATATTTACAGTATATACAAAGTGGTTATTATCAGCATAATATTAGTAATGATCAAGAGAGCAAAGAGCCACTATTCTTTTACGCCTCAAGATAGACCAGTGCGTATGCGTATAAAACTCATCTGCCGCCCAGACAGGTGGAAAAGCATAACCTCAACTCGTCTGGGGCCAAACACCCAATTTGGTTATTGTTTGAATTGGATAGTCTATCAGAGCAGCGGGGCTCCTAAATAAATTGCTTCTATCTGTCAGTTTGGCTGGTCTAGAGAGCATGCAAATGAGCGTGTGATGAGCACCAAATAAATTGCAACATACCTGGCCCACACTACACACCCCACTCCCAGAGCACCATACCCCACTCCCAGAGCACCACACCCCACTCCCAGAGCACCATACCCCACTCCCAGAGCACCACACCCCACTCCCAGGCACCATACCCCACTCCCAGAGCACCATACCCCACTCCCAGAGCACCACACCCCCTCCCAGAGCACCACCCCACTCCCAGAGCACCACACCCCACTCCCAGAGCACCATAACAGCTTGGAAATTGAATCCCTGACGTGGGTAGCATGCGACCTATGGAACATATTAAAGAAAAAACTGGTAAACGGGGCCACCGTTCCTCTCATACTATCCCACCCAGATGGAAATGCTAGACAATAAATTAACATTAAATTTAATAGCAAATGTTAATTGTTCCAGGTCCCTACCACGAGTGGAGCAGTAGACAGTAGGGCTAACAAAGCTCCATGACACTCATGGACAGTACCAATGTTTCTCCACGCCAAGAAAAAAACTTATTGTGGATTGTACAAAGTATTAATTTCTGAAACATATAGATCTCACAAAAAGAAAAAAAAGTTTAAATCTACACATCACAGTAATCCTAACCAATAATACAATAAATGCATGTTGACATACAATCATAACCACTAATACAATAAATGCATGTTGACATACAATCCTAACCACTAATACAATAAATGCATGTTGACATACAATCCTAACCAATAATACAATAAATGCATGTTGACATACAATCCTAACCAATAATACAATAAATGCATGTTGACATACAATCCTAACCAATAATACAATAAATGCATGTTGACATACAATCCTAACTAACAAGCCATAGAGAGTGAATCTGCTACTATGTAGGTTAGGAAGCATTGAAAAAAAATTGTTAGAGATTCAATCTGCACTTTTCAATCATTGTTTGTTTGGTCACAACAAACTTCTGAGCAAAATTTCAGACCATTTCATGCCTATTTACCCTGCAGCATCACGATCGTCTTTCCGTCATATTATACACCACTGAAAGCAATTTGTTATAATTTATTGGTTGTCAAGCTGTATAACCCTTGTGGTTTAGCGCTTCTATTTGATTATAATAATAATAATAATAATATTGGTTGTCAGGATAATAAAGAAGTGAACATGGTTTATATCATTTTGGTTGTGAAGATTGTGTAATATTGGAACAAACTGAACAGTTTTGAAAAAGTTCTAAAATAGTCGAAGGTTGTAACTACGTAGTTGTTTGTGAAAGTTGTTTGTCAATGTAATATTTTTAATAATGACTCACGAAATCGTAATAATACGATTACAAAAAACTACTCAATGGGGATTTTGGGGCTCACTTGCCATGGGTTCCACCCGTTCCGTGGTTTGAAATTGCTAAGTCATATTTATGAGGTATTTGATAACCTCATCATTCCTGAACATACTCTTATTTAAATAAATATATATTTTTTCCAACTTTATCCTACCAAAATCTTAAATTTCCATTAATAATTATTTATTTAAAAAACTCAACATTTTCTACCAATGAGGACAGTAGTCAGATGGTAATGGCCCTTCAACGGCCAGTGGCTTTGCCATTTATTATTCGAAATGTCTAATGTTTTCGTCTATTACATAATGCCGACCTTTACAAAAATAAAGAGCATGATTTCCTAAAATTCTTTTATATGATATGATTTGCATATTTTTTAAAAAGCGATTTTTTGCATCTTTTTTTTCAGTTCAGTTTTCATAATTCAATAATTTTAGTTTACGTGAATTTTATAAAAAGAAATCCACTATGATGACTCACCGTAGACAGTGAACCATACAGCATCCACATGACCTTCATGCATGCACATGACCTTCATGCATCCACATTACCTTCATGCATCCACTTGACCTTGTTGCATGCTTATGACCATGCATGCACATGACCTTCATGCACATGACCTTCATGCATCCACTTGACCTTGTTGCATGCTTATGACTATGCATGCACATGACCTTCATGCATCCACATGACCTTCATGCATCCACTTGACCTTGTTGCATGCTTATGACCATGCATGCACATGACCTTCATGCACATGACCTTCATGCACATGACCTTCATGCACATGACCTTCATGCACATGACCTTCATGCACATGACCTTCATGCATCCACATGACTTTCATGCATATACATGACCTTCATACATCCACATGACCATCATGCATCCACATGATATTCATGCATCCACATGACCTTCATGCATCCACATGACTTTCATGCATCCACTAGACCTTGTTGCATGCTTATGACCATGCATACACATGACCTTCATGCATCCACATGACCTTCATGCATGCACATGACCTTCATGCATCCACATGACCTTCATGCATCCACATGACCTTCATGCATCCACTTGACCTTGTTGCATGCTTATGACCATGCATGCACATGACCATGCATGCACATGACCTTCATGCACATGACCTTCATGCACATGACCTTCATGCACATGACCTTCATGCACATGACCTTCATGCACATGACTTTCATGCACATGACCTTCATGCACATGACCTTCATGCACATGACCTTCATGCACATGACCTTCATGCATCCACATGACCTTCATGCATACACATGACTTTCATGCATATACATGACCTTCATGCATCCACATGACCTTCATGCATCCACATGACCTTCATGCATCCACATGACCTTCATGCATCCACATGACCTTCATGCATCCACTTGACCTTGTTGCATGCATATGACCATGCATGCACATGACCTTCATGCATGCACATGACCTTCATGCATATACATGACCTTCATGCATCTACATAACCTTCATGCATCCACATGACCTTCATGCATCCACATGACCTTCATGCATCCACATGACCTTCATGCATCCACTTGACCTTGTTGCATGCACATGACCTTCATGCATGCACATGACCTTCATGCATGCACATGACCTTCATGCATGCACATGACCTTCATGCATGCACATGACCTTCATGCATGCACATGACCTACAAGATACACAGTTTTGTCGTTTCTCGTACCTTTATTTTTCTACCAATACGAGCCAAGGTTCCAGCAGATATATGTAATACAATTATATTCATTTAAAAAACAATCAGCCTTTATTCATTAGAGTAAATAAAAGACCTTTGAATAATGCTCACCATGTAAAATATAAGGCACTCGGAGAATGCCACAGTTAACACATCACTGGTCTGTTTAGAAAGTTTGACATTTACTGTGAGTGTAATAATAATAATAATAATAATAATAATAATAATAATAATAATAATAATAATAATAATAATAACAATAATAATAATTATAATAATAATAAACAATTACAATAATAATAATAATTACAATAATAATAATAAGTACATGTATAAGAATAATAATAATGATAATAATAATAATAACAAGTACATGTACAAGGTATACAGAGTTAGCTGACATCAGTGATCTATTATACAGAAAGCCCCTTGTTAAGCAGAGCATTTCGGGCAAATTAGGTAAATTTTGTCCCCAGGATGCGACCACACCAGTAGACTAACACCCAGGTGCCTATTTTACGGAGAGATGAACATTGACAGCAGGTGTCTTAAGGAAACACGTTCTAATGTTTCCAACCGTACCGAGGATCGAACCCGGACCTCGGTGTGTAAGCTGAGTGTGCTAGCAATCGAGGCGCCACATCTATCTTTCGTGAAGGTATCACGTCTACTGTCTGTGATTGTGGTACAAACATCTCTCTTGAATGTACCACACTTAATGTGTCGATAGTACCACACAATGTGTAGATAGTACCACACTTAATGTGTAGATGGTATCATATTTATGTTGCCACATCTACTGAAAGTGTTTATTTACATCTATTATCTGTGTTGAAGGAGTTACATCTACTGTCTGTGTTGATGATACGACATCTACTATGTTGGTGATACCACATCTACTGTCTATGTTGATGATACCACATCTAATGTCTATGTTGGTGATACCACATCTACTGTCTATGTTGATGATACCACATCTAATGTCTATGTTGATGATACCACATCTACTGTCTATGTTGATGATACCACATCTACTGTCTATGTTGATGATACCACATCTACTGTTTAGGTTGATGATACCACATCTACTGTCTAGGTTGATGATACCACATCTACTGTCTATGTTGATGATACCACATTTACTGTCTATGTTAATGATACCACATCTACTGTCTATGTTGATGATACCATATCTGCTGTCATCGTTTGTGTGATAATGGTACCGCATCTACTGTCTGTGTTTAGGCTACCACATCTACTGTCTGTTTTGATAGTTGCACATCAGTTTATGTTAATGGTACTATATCTACTCTCTGAGTTAATGGCATTTCATCAATTTATGTTGATGCTGATCACCAACTTCCTGTGTTGATGATACCACATTTATTGTTTTTGCTTATGGTTCTACATCTACTGTATGTTGATAGTAATTATTTATTATTATTATTATTATTATTATTATTATTATTATTATTATTATTAGAACTCGGCCTAAGGTTTCAAACTACTTAGTATCGTCTTCGGGAGAAAGATCAGAATACATGTATCACATAATTCAACTCATCTGACGATTTCAATTTTTCCTTTGAAAACTGTAGATCAGGATGAACTTCTTGATGTCATCAGAGGAACAGAGTTACGTCTAGAGAACTCTCTTATCCTCCAGTCTCTCGACAAATTTTTATAAGCCGATAAAAGTGTTGAAACTGAATCTCTGCTCCTGCAGTTCAAGAAGTTCCTCTGTGCTGTATATTAGAGGAACATGAGGTTTATGTTCATGGTTCTGTCCTTATTAAACAAGCTCCATAAAGAATGGGTTTTGCGAAACGGAAGATTAAATATATATTTTTTAAATATAGTCAGTACCTGAGCAGCCAAGCTGTTGTTCGTACGTCGGTTTGCGTGCAGCCAACAGTAACAGCTTGATTGATCAGGCTCTGATCCACCACGATGCCTGATCACAGACCGGGCCGCGGGGGCGTTGATTCCCGAAACCCTCTCCAGGTATACTCCAGGTATAATCTGACTGAAAATAAGCAAGTGTCGATGGGCCTCACAAATGTATAATAATACCTAATGAAACCTGATGGTGCCTATAGATTGTGCACTCACTACTACAAAGTGAACGTTCTATAGTGTCTCTATATGATGGCTACACTCTCTTTCCTGAATGGATGATATGATAGATCGACTCTCAGGAGCCACTTACGTATGTTGTCTGGACTTTTCTCTTGGATACAATCAAGTACCGCTTATACCTCTACAACTTTCTAGTGACATTTTGTGATGAGAAGTGTGTCGGGCTCAACAACATGTTATGCACTAGCTAACGCTAACTAAAGACTTAATAATAATAATAATAATAATAATAATAATAATAATAATAATAATAATAATAATAATATCTTTATTTCTACAAGTACATGTACAAGGTATACAGGCATAGCTGACATCAATGACATACTACTATATAGAAAGCCGCTTGTTATGCTGAGCATTTCGGACAAATTAGGTCAATGTCCCAGGATGCGACCCACACCAGTCGACTAACACCCAAGTACCCATTTTACTGATGGGTGAACATAGACAAAATGTGTAAATAAACACACCCAGTGTTTCTACCCTGGCTGGGAATCGAACCCAGACCCTTGGCGTGTGAAGCAAGAGCTTTAGCCACCAGGCCACTAGAACCCCTAAGGAGTGGAAAGGTATCTAGAAGACTTGGTAGTCTTCAGCGACAATTTGAAGCAACATCTACTTCATTTGAGAGAGTTAAGGTAAACAATCTTGCAGTAAATCTGGCAAGGTGTGAATTTGCACAGCCCAGAATCACATGTTTAGGCTTAGTTGTAAGGTATTGCTTGTTGATGTAAAAATTCAAGCAATGATTCACTTCCCAAACTCTAGGGACAGGAAAAGAGTGCAGCACTTCTTAAGAATGGCAGGCAATTATAGATAATTCTGCCCTAGATTTTCTCAAATTCCTGCTTTCCTTGTTTGAACGGTAGATTTCATTTAGTCAGACGCCTGTGAATTTATGCACATCTCGAACGGTTGTTCACCTTGGCTCCTGTACTTCAAAGTCTAAATTTCTCTCTACCTTTTACATAGCAGATTGATGTGAATGATTATGCTAATGGAGTTGTACAGTTAAAGAAGAGAGCATAAAGTGACAGTCTCCTTCCAATCAACTACTGAAGCACAAAGCTCAAACAACACTATAAAAAGCAGACATTACTTCTGGTTGCAACTTCGTAGCTGTTTGAGGTATACCTGGGCACATCACCTCTTGTTTGAGGTATACCTGGACACATCACCTCTTGTTTGAGGTATACCTGGACACATCACCTCTTGTTTGAGGTATACCTGGGCACATCACCTCTTGTTTGAGGTATACCTGGACACATCACCTCTTGTTTGAGGTATACCTGGACACATCACCTCTTGTTTGAGGTATACCTGGACACATCACCTCTTGTTTGAGGTATACCTGGACACATCACCTCTTGTTTGAGGTATACCTGGACACATCACCTCTTGTTTGAGGTATACCTGGGCACATCACCTCTTGTTTGAGGTATACCTGGGCACATCACCTCTTGTTTGAGGTATACCTTTGCACATCACCTCTTGTTTGAGGTATACCTGGGCACATCACCTCTTGTTTTTAATATAGTAAGTGACCATAACTCACTGACCTCAATTAATGCCGTAAAATGTAAAAATTGGTAGACTAACAATGTATACAGCCCTCCATATCCGCATAATAATAATAATAATAATAATAATAATAATAATAATAATAATAATAATAATAATAATTATCATAATAATATATTTATTTACAAGTACATGTACATGGTATAGAGGCCTAGCTGACATCAATGACATACTACTAGCGTGTTATGCTGAACATTTCGGGTAAATTAGGTCAGTTTTGTCCCAGGATGCGACCCACATCAGTCGACTAACATCCAGGTACCCATTTTAGACTGATGGGTGAACAGGGACAACAGGTGTCTCATGGAAACACGTCCTTAATGTTTTCCAGGAGTACCGGAGGAGATTCGAACTCCGGACCTTAGTGTGTGAACTGAGTGCGCTACCGATCGAGCTATGGGACGCCCCATGTGTTGCCGGACACTTCGTCTCAGCCTTAAGTTCATTTAACGTCTACCTGGAGTCTACCTACCTGGAGGTTAGTCCGGGAATCAATGCCCTCGCGGCCCGGTCCATCACCAGGCCTCCCGGTGGATCAGGGCCTAATCAACTAGGCTGTTACTGTTGGCGGCACGTTGGACTACGTGCCGCCAACAGTAGTCCACCTACAGCCCGGCTGGTCCGGCACTGACTTTAGGTATCTGTCCAGCTCTCTCTTGAAGACAACCAGGGGTCTATTGGTAATTCTCCTTATGCCTAGTTGGAGGATGTTGAACAGTCTTGGGCCCTGGACACTTAATGTGTTTTCTCTTAGTGAAATAATGGTGCCCGTACTTTTCATTTGGGATATGTTGCATCGCCTGCCAAGTCTTTTGTTTTCGTAGGGAGTGATTTATGTTTGCAAATTAGAGACCAGTCCCTCTAGGATTTTCCAGGGTAGATTATGATGTATCTCTCGCCTGCGCTCCAGTAAATACAAGTAAAGTTAAGGTGTTTGACGGAACTTATATGTGCAGTATAGGTTCTCTGTACTTCTCTAGATCTGTGATTTCACTTGCCTTATATGGAGATGTTAATTTACAGTAGTATTCTTGCCTAGAGAGAACACGTGATTTAAAAAGGATCATCACTGGCTTGGCATCTCTTGTTTTGAATGTTCTCATAATCCATCCTATCATTTTCCTCGCAGATGTGAGAGTGGCAGTTGTGATCTTTGAAGGTGAGATCCTCAGACATTACCACTTCCAGGTCCTTCACATTACTTTTCTGCGCTATTGTGTGATCAGAGTTTGTACTATACTCAGTTCTAGCTATTATTTCCTCCAGTTTTCTATAACGGAGTAGTTGGAACTTGTCTTCATTGAACATCACATTGTTCTCCCATGCCCATTAGAAAACTTGGTTTATATCTTCTTGGAGATTTACCGTGTCCTTATGCAGCTCCTAGTATCGTCTGCAAAGGAATCATCCTATGAAGACGATACTAGGATCTGCGTATTTTACATCTCTGTCTATGTCTGATATGAGGATGAGGAACAGGATGGGGGCGAGTACTGTGCCTTGTGGAACAGAGCTTTTCACTATGGCAGCTTCCGATTTAACTCTGTTGACTACTACTTTTTGTGTTCAATTGGTTAAAAAGTTGAAGATACATCTCGCCATTTTGCCAGTTATACCTTTAGCACGCATTTTGTGTGCTGTTACACCATAATCACACTTGTTAAAGACTTTTGTAAAATCTGTGTATACTACATCTGCATTCTGTTTGTTTTCCAGTGCATCCAAGACTATATTATAGTGGTCCAGTAGTTGCGAGAGGCAGGAGCGACCTGCTATGAACCTATGTTGCCCTGGATTGAGCAATTGTTGGGAATAAAAGTGGTTTGCAATCCTGCTTCTCAGAACTCTTTCAAAGACTTTTATGACGTGGGACGTTAGAGATATTGGTGTATAGTTCTTAGCTATTGCTTTGCTGCCACCTTTATGGAGTGGGGTTATATCCGTTGTTTGTAGAGACTGGAATCTCACCAGTGTCTATGCTCCTTCTCAATAGCATACTTAGGGCCCGTGAGAGGGGTTTCTTGCAGTTCTTAATGAACACAGAGTTCCACGAGTCTGAACCTGGATCTGAGTGTATGGGCATGCTGTCAATGGCTTTCTCAAAGTCTTATAGAATTAGGGTTATGTCAGAAATCTGGCATACATTGACAGGATTGTGAGGCTCATTCATGAAAAAAAATATTTGGATTGTCAATCTTTAGACTGATTAGTGGCTCGATAAACAGAGTGGTATTGAGATTTCAGTATCTCACTCATTTCTTTGTTGTCATCTGTGTAAGTTCCATCTTGTCTGAGCAGAGGAACTATACTAGATGTGGTTTTTGCCTTGTGTTTGACATAGGAAAAGTAATATTTTGAATTTCTTTCAATTTCACTAATCGCTTTTAGCTTTTAGCTTCCTTCCGTGTTTCAGGCAATCTAGCATTCATGAGGAGCTCAATGATTCTTCGTTTTCTCATGTAGAGGGAGCGTCTCTCTCTCTTTCTCTCTCTCCCTCTCTTTCTCTCCAGTTTACTTCTTCTCTTCTTTTTTCTTAGGGGAATATGCCTTGAACATACTTCAGCTACCATGAAGGTGATCTTTTCAAGGTACTGGTTATGGTCCATGTTATTTAAGATATCTTCCCAACATGTTTCATTTAGGACATAGTTTACCTGGTCCCAGTTGATGTTCTTGTTGTTGAAGTTGAATTTGGTAAAGGTACCCTCATAGGTGTATGCACTTTGCTGATCAGGACTCCTGTGCACGTAAGTCTGGGCTTCGATTAGATAGTGATCAGTATTAGTTGTTTTTTATATTATGTTTCTTACCAGGTCCTCATTATTTGTGAAGATAAGGTCAAGTGTGTTCTCCAGTGTTGTTGGCTCCACTATCTGCTGACAATGTTTTTTTTTTTTTTCAGAAATTCAGCAGCTCATGTGTGTGTGATCTTTCCTCTGAGTTGCCTCCAGCTGCTGCTTGCCTAGACATTTTTACTTGTAATATAATGTAATGCAAAATGGAACCATAATTTGCTGGTCACTCTACAAATGATATTTATTGGATTGGTAAATAGGTACTTAACCCATCTTTAGTTCATCCACTGAGTGAACGGGTATGTTTTTGCATAGTCCAGTATGACTGCAGGTGTACATTGGACTATGGTATGGGATATGAGGGTGCAGTCAGTACTGAGTACGTAGTTTCAACTGTAGCTACCACCAACTTCTTCATCAATTTCTGATGCAGTTATTTCTGTGTGGGTAGTCCCACCTTCAGCCATAGCCACCACTCAGTTGCTCCCCTCAACACCATCAGGCTTCACACAGTTGTAAATCTTAAAGAATTCTTTCCAGAAATGTGAGTCAAAAGAACCTAGCTCCTCGTACCATTCTTTACATCATACTCTGCTGATACGCTCCTCACTCCAAACTGATACATCATTATATCTTTGGGGGTAGGAGATATGATGAATCTTCCTTAGGAATATAGTGAAGAAAATTTAAAAACGGGGAACTGATTTTTTTTTATTGGGTACTAACCTGGTTTTGAAGGCTGGGGTGTAATGTTGATTCATGGAAATATAGGTCAGTGTATGATCTGATCGCCAAACTCTATGTCTATGTTATTATTATTAGTAGTAGTAGTAGTAGTAGTAATAGTAGTAGTGTTAGGATATTACAAAACACTAAATTACCTATTAGAGTTTCTGATCACAGACTACTATTACCTACTTATCACCTAAATAATTGCTGCAGGATGAAATGATAATTTGGTGACATGGGTGCGATGTTTTGTGGTGTCCTTTGTATGTAGTGTTTTGTGGTGTCCTTTGTATGTAGTGTTTTGTGGTGTCCTTTGTATGTAGTGTTTTGTGGTGTTCTTTGTATGTAGTGTTTTGTATTAGAAATCTGTGGAACAGTTTTGTTTGGTACAGGAAGTTGCAAGACTATGGCAGAGTTTATTAACTTCTAGCCATTGGGGCTTGCAAATTCTTGGGATGTTTGGTTTTCAGTGTTTCTTTTAAAGATTACTCTGTTCATATTGTTCTTATCCATTAAAAACAATAATCATTGACACCTACACAATTCTTGGACATACTGAATTATTATAGACCGAGTTAAAGATCTCTTAAATAGTGCGCTTTCCCCTAGGTGACTAAGTAAGATTAGGGACAAGATAGGCCCACTCAAAAGTTACTCAGGTCAGCTCACCGTCAGTGATAAGGAAATGTGTAGAATTTTTAACACTTACTTCCTCTCAGTTTTTACACAGGAAGATACTAACGATATTCCAGAAATAATAAATTATGTAGAACAGGACGATAGTAAACTATGCACGATTAGGGTCACAAGTGACATGGTCCTTAGACAAATAGATAAATTAAAACCTAACAAATCCCCAGGCCCTGATGAACTGTATGCAAGGGTTCTAAAGGAATGTAAAGATGAGCTTAGCAAACCGTTGGCTAAGCTTTTCAACATATCACTGTAAACTGGCATGGTGCCAGATAAGTGGAAAATGGCAAATGTAATACCTATTTTCAAAGCAGGTGACAGGTCCTTAGCTTCGAACTATAGACCAATAAGCCTAACCTCCATAGTGGGAAAATTTATGGAATCAATTATTGCCGAGGCAATTCGCAGCCATCTTGAAAAACATAAATTAATCAACGAATCCCAGCACGGTTTTACAAAAGGGCGTTCCTGCCTTACAAATTTAATAACTTTTTCACTAAGGTGTTTGAGGAGGTAGATCATGGTAATGAATATGATATTGTGTATATGGACTTCAGTAAGGCTTTTGATAGAGTCCCACATCAGAGACCATTGAGGAAAATTAAGGCACACGGAATAGGAGGAGAAATTTTTTCCTGGATAGAGAGAGGCATGGTTGACAAAAGGCAGCAGAGAGTTTGCATAAATGGAGAGAAATCAGAGTGGGGAAGCGTCACGAGCGGTGTTCCACAGGGGTCGGTATTGGGCCCTTGTTGTTCACAATCTACATAAACGACATAGATGAGGGACTAAATAGCGACATAAGCAAGTTTGCCGATGACACCAAAATAGGCCGTCCAATTCATTCAAATGAGGACATTAGAGCACTCCAGGAAGATTTGAATAGACTGATGCAGTGGTCGGAGAAGTGGCAGATGCAGTTTAATATAGATAAATGCAAAGTTCTAAATATTGGACAGGACAATAACCATGCAACATATAAACTAAATAATGTAGATCTTAATACTACTGATTGCGAAAAGAATTTAGGAGTTCTGGTTAGCAGTAATCTAAAACCAAGACAGCAGTGCATAAGTGTTCGCAATAAAGCGAACAGAATCCTTGGCTTCATATCAAGAAGTATAAATAACAGAAGTCCTCAGGTTGTTCTTCAACTCTATATATCCTTGGTTAGGCCTCATCTAGATTATGCTGCACAGTTTTGGTCACCGTATTATAGAATGGATATAAATGTTCTGGAAAACGTACAAAGGAGGATGACAAAGTTGATTCCATGTATCAGAAATCTTCCCTATGAGGATAGACTGAGGGCCCTGAATCTGCACCTCTAGAAAGGCGTAGAATTAGGGAGGATATGATTGAGGTGTATAAATGGAAAACAAGAATAAATAAATGGGATGTAAATAGCGTGCTAAAAATATCTAGTATTGACAGGACTCGCAGCAATGGCTTTAAGTTTGATAAATTCAGATTCAGGAAGGATATAGGAAAGCACTGGTTTGGTAATAGAGTTGTCGATGAGTGGAACAAACTCCCGAGTACAATTATAGAGGCTAAAACGTTGTGTATTTTTAAAAATAGGCTAGATAAATATATGAGTGGGTGCGGATGGGTGTGAGTTGGACCTGACTAGCTTGTGCTACTAGGTCAGATGCCGTGCTCCTTCCTTAAGTGAATGTAACCTGACCTGGATGGGTCGGGGCATTGGCTTAAGCCGGTGGGAGACTTGGACTTGCCTCGCATGGGCCAGTAGGCCTGCTGCAGTGTTCCTTCTTTCTTATGTTCTTATGTTTCATTGCTGATTAAATCTATCTGCTGCCGGCTGTTATCTAACTGGCTGTTAGTGGCTGCTTGGGTGTTATATTTTCCTTTGGGTTATATGACTGGGACTTGTAGGAAAAACAGAGCTGTTGATTTACAACAGCTTTGCAAAGTAAATTGTATTATTAGTGCAGTCATAATAATTACAGAATTATAATCCAGTCTTGCTCAGTAAGTGGCATTCATGTTAAACATTCAGTCATGATCAATTATTTGTGTTTATATAAATATCTATAGCAATACTGCGACTAGCCGGGGATCGAACTCCCAATATTTTACCACGCCTCCAGAGAAGCCTACCAGAATTCCGTGACTCCTTAGTCATGTAGCTTCCACGGCCACGTAAGCGTTCGCATCATGGGTGACACGTCCAACGGTACTGGGTACCTGGTGTTTGAAACATTGATGAACAAAGAGGCTAAGGCGTCTAGGAATTATAAAAGGGCTATTGGGAGACATGCTAAAATATAAGAACATAAGAAAGAAGGAACACTGCAGCAGGCCTACTGGCCCATGGGAGGCAATTCCAAGTCTCCCACCGGCTTAAGCTAATGCCCCGACCCAGCCAGGTCATCACTTAAGGAAGGAGCACGGCATCTGACCTAGTAGCACAAGCTAGTCACGACCAACTCACACCCACCCCCACCCACTCATATATTTATCTAGCCTATTTTTAAAACTACACAACGTTTTAGCCTCTATAACTGTACTCGGGAGTTTGTTCCACTCATCGACAACTCTATTACCAAACCAGTGCTTTCCTATATCCTTCCTGAATCTGAATCTATCAAACTTAAAACCATTGCTGTGAGTCCTGTCAATACTAGATATTTTTAGCACACTATTTACATCCCCTTTATTTATTCGTTTTCCCTTTATACACGTCAATCATATCCCCCCTAATTCTATGCCTTTCTAGAGAGTGTAGATTCAGGGCCCTCAGTCTATCCTCATAGGGAAGATTTCTGATACATGGGATCAACTTAGTCATCCTCCTTTGTACGTTTTCCAGAGCATTTATATCCATTCTGTAATACGGTGACCAAAACTGTGCAGCATAATCTAGATGAGGCCTAACCAAGGATATATAGAGTTGAAGAACAACCTGAGGACTCCTATTATTTATGCTTCTTGATATGAAGCCAAGGATTCTGTTCGCTTTATTGCGAACACTTATGCACTGCTGTCTTGGTTTTAGCTTACTGCTAACCGGAACTCCTAAATCCGTTTCGCAATCAGTAGTATTAAGATCTACATTATTTAGTTTATATGTGGCATGGTTATTGTCCTGTCCAATATTTAGAACTTTACATTCATCTATATTAAACTGCATCTGCCACTTCTCCGACCACTGCATCAGTCTATTCAAATCTTCCTGGAGTGCTCTAATGTCCTCATTTGAATGAATTGGACGGCCTATTTTGGTGTCATCGGCAAACTTGCTTATGTCGCTATTTAGTCCCTCATCTATGTCGTTTATGTAGATTGTGAACAAGAAGGGGCCCAATACTGACCCCTGTGGAACACCGCTTGTGACGCTTCCCCACTCTGATTTCTCCCCATTTATGCAAACTCTCTGCTGCCTATTTGTCAACCATGCCTCTATCCAGGAAAAAAATTCTCCTCCTATTCCGTGTGCCTTAATTTTCCTAAATAGTCTCTGATGTGGGACTCTATCAAAAGCCTTACTGAAGTCCATATACACAATATCATATTCAATACCATGATCTACCTCCTGAAATACCTTAGTGAAAAAAGTTATTAAATTTGTAAGGCAGGAACGCCCTTTTGTAAAACCGTGCTGAGATTCGTTGATTAATTTATGCTTTTCAAGAAGGCTGCGAATTGCCTCGACAATGATTGATTCCATAAATTTTCCCACTATGGAGGCTAGGCTTATTGGTCTATAGTTCGAAGCTAAGGACCTGTCACCTGCTTTGAAAATAGGTATTACATTTGCCATTTTCCACTTATCTGGCACCATGCCAGTTTGCAGTGATATGTTGAAAAGATTAGCCAACGGTTTGCTAAGCTCCTCTTTACATTCCTTTAGAACCCTTGCATACAGTTCATCAGGGCCTGGGATTGGTAGGTTTCAATTTATCTATTTGTCTAAGGACCATGTCACTTGTGACCCTAATCATGCATAGTTTACTATCGTCCTGTTCTACATAATTTATTATTTCTGGAATATCGCTAGTATCTTCCTGTGTAAAAACTGAGAGGAAGTAAGTGTTAAAAATTCTACACATTTCCTTTTCACTGACGGTGAGCTGACCTAAGTAACTTTTGAGTGGGCCTATCTTGTCCCTAATCTTACTTCTGTATACCTGAAAACTCCTTTTGGGTTAGGCTTCGATTCTCTTGCAACTTTAACCCCGCTAGTCTTAATATTACTTAAAACTATTCGTTCGTGCATGCATTAATATATATCTATATTCATTTATATTTAATGAGAGAGACAGAGTCACTGCTTATTGAAATTTCCTGACCAGTTATTGATGTACAATATTTAATTTGTTTAAACTCTTCATTACATTAATTTATTATGATAAAATATTTACATAATTATCCTCAAGGACCTAATAAACTATAATGACTATTAATTATTTTTTATAATAATCATAACTGAAGTGGGTGTCACTTATTACTGCTGACATACGTAGCCAGAAAGTGAAGCGCTAACATACAAACCAGGAAAGTGAAGCGCTAACATACAAGCCAGGAAAGTGAAGCGCTAACATATAAGCCGGGAAAGTGAAGCGCTAACATACGCCAGGAAAGTGAAGCGCTAACATATAAGCCAGGAAAGTGAAGCCTAACATACAAGCCAGGAAAGTGAAGCGCTAACATACAAGCCAGGAAAGTGAAGCGCTAACATACAAGCAGGAAAGTGAAGGCTAACATCTAGCCAGGAAAGTGAAGCGCTAACATATAAGCAGGAAAGTGAAGCAACTAAACCTGATCACTCATACCGCTAGTGTTGCCACTTAATATATATGTTGATAGTGCAACATCTACTCTCTATGGTACTGGAGCTTCAGATACTGCGTGTGTTGATGGTACCACACCTACTGCTTGTGTTGATGGTACCACACCTACTGTGTGTGTTGATGGTACCACACCCTGTGTGTTGATGGTACCACACCTACTGCTTGTGTTGATGGTACCACACCTACTGTGTGTTGATGGTACCACACCTACTGTGTGTGGTTGATGGTACCACACCTACTGTTTATTTTGATGGTACCACCCCCTACTGTGTGTTGATGGTACCACACCTACTGCGTGTGTTGATGGTACCACACCTACTGTGTGTGTTGATGGTACCACACCTAATGTTTATGTTGATGTTACCAACCTACTGTTTTATGATGGTTCCACACCTACTGTTTATATTGATGGTACCACACCTACTGTTTATGTTGATGGTACCACACCCTACTGTTTATGTTGATGGTACCACACCTACTGTTTATGTTGATGGTACCACACCTACTGTTTATATTGATGGTACCACACCTACTGTATATAGTGATGGTACCACACCTACTGTTCATGTTGATGGTACAACACCTACTGTTTATATTGATGGTACCACACCTACTGTTTATAAATTAGACACATATGCAACATTTGGGTATCTTTATTGAGGAAACGTTTCGCCACACAGTGGCTTCATCAGTCCAATACAAAGTAGAAAGGTGTAAGGAGAGTAGGAGTTTTGAGGTAATCAGTCCCTCGGCCTGGAGTCGATGTGTTCAGTCCATCAATCTTGTAGAAATGACAGCATGTCCGTAGAGGTGGCTTATATACTGTAGTTAGGTGAGGTGTAGCAGCAGGAGGCGGGGTCATAGAGGTACCATCCACTAGTCAATAGGTCTTCGTCCAAAGGTTGGACAAGTGTTGAAGAATTCGTTTGTATTAAGATCCTAAGATGTTGTTGTGTCACAGCCACTGTGTGGCGAAACGTTTCCTCAATAAAGATACCCAAATGTTGCATATGTGTCTAATTTATAACTTGTCGGTTCTCTGAACCATTCATCTATACCTACTGTTTATGTTGATGGTACCACACCTACTATATATAGTGATGGTACCACACCTACTGTATATAGTGATGGTACCACACCTACTGTCCTACTGTTTATGTTGATGGTACCACACCTACTGTTTATGTTGATGGTACCACACCTACTGTTTATGTTGATGTTACCACACCTACTGTTTATATTGATGGTACCACACCTACTGTTTATGTTGGTGGTACCACACCTACTGTTTATGTTGATGGTACCACACCTACTGTTTATGTTGATGGTACCACACCTACTGTTTATGTTGATGTTACCACACCTACTGTTTATATTGATGGTACCACACCTACTGTTTATGTTGATGGTACCACACCTACTGTTTATGTTGATGGTACCACACCTACTCTGTGTGTTGATTGTGCCACATATACTGTGAGTGTTGATTGTGCCACATATACTGTGAGTGTTGATTGTGCCACATATACTGTGAGTGTTGATTGTGCCACATATACTGTGAGTATTGATTGTGACACATGTACTGTGAATGATGATTGTGCCACATCTATACATCTACTGTACGTGTTAATGATGCCATGTCAACTGTCTGTGCTGGTGGTGCCTCATCTACTCACTGCATTAATGATTTCATCTCTTCTGTGCGGATAGTGAAGTCACTACTATATTGATAGTGACATATTTACTGTCTTGATAATGAAAACCTTAATGTTTTGTCGAAGACATTTAATCTTCGTTGATGGTGACATTTCTGTTGTGTTGATGGTGACATCTCTATTGTGACGATGTTGACAGGTCTGCTGTGCTGATAGTGACATCTATACTGTATTGATTGTGACATATCTATTGAGTTAAGGGTTACATCTCTACTGTGTTGATGGTGACGTCTCTACTGTGTTCATAGTGACATATCTACAGTGATGATGGTGACATCACCACTGTGTTGATGATGATATTTTTACTGTGTTGATGGTGACACCTCTACTGTGTTTATGGTGACAGTAGCTTTGTGTTGATGGTTACTTCGCTACTGCGTTACGAATGACAGTTCTCCTGAGTTGATGGTGACATCTCTCCTGCGTTGATGGTGACATCTCTCCTGCGATGATGGTGATATTTCTCCTGCACTGATGGTGACATCTCTCCTGCGTTGATGGTGACATCTCTGCTTTGTTAATTGTGACATCTCTGCTGTGTTAATTGTGACATCTCTGCTGTATTAATTGTGACATACTTACTGCGTTGTTGGCAACATCTCTGTTGTTCTGATTGTGACATTTCTATTTTGGTAATAGTGACATTTCTATTGTGTTTATAGTGACATTTCTATTGTGCTTATAGTGACATTTATATTGTGTTTATAGTGACATTTCTATTGTGTTTACAGTGACATTTCTAGTGTGTTGATGGAGATATTTCTAGTGTGTTTACAGTGACATTTCTAGTGTGTTTACAGTGACATTTCTAGTGTGTTTATGGTGACATTTCTAGTGTGTTTATGGTGACATTTCTAGTGTGTTTGCTGTGATATTTCTAATGTGTTTATGGTGACATTTCTAGTGTGTTTGCAGTGACATTTCTATTGTGTTAAGAGTCACATTTGTATTGTGTTAATAGTGGTATTTCTACATAATTTATAAACAAGAGATTCCCTCAGAGGTGAAGGTCTACCACTGGCCTCCTCTTCAGTAATGATCCATTTCATCTACATAATCATCCATCAAGACAAGACAGGACTCGCAGCAATGGTTTCAAGTTGGAAAAGTTCAGATTCAGGAAGGATATAGGAAAGCACTGGTTTGGTAATAGAGTTGTGGATGAGTGGAACAAATTCCCGAGTACCGTCATAGATGCTAAGACGTTGTGTAGTTTTAAAGATAGGTTAGATAAGTACATGGGTGGGTGTGGATGGGTGTGAGTTTGGACCTGACTAGCTTGTACCAAGTCAGTATTCCTTAAGTGGAAGTGACCTGACCAGGTGGTCGGCTAGATAATGATATGAGTGGGTGGGGTTGGGTGTGAGTTGGTCGATGACTAGCTTGTGCTACTAGGTCAGATGCAGTGCTTCCTTAAGTGAATGTAACCTGACCTGGCTGGGTCGGGGCATTGGCTTAAGCTGTTGGAGATTTGGACCTGCCTCGCATGGGCCAGTAGGCCTGCTGCAGAGTTCCTTCTTTTTTATGTTCTTATGTCTTTCCTCCTAATTCATTTTTTTTGTCAGATTTTTTATCCCTTCAGTGGAAATAACACTTGTTAGGTTAAACCCAATTCCCAGTTTCATTATTGCATTCATTATAATTGGCATCTTTATCCTAAATTAAGCTCAAACATTATTAATTTAACTGTAATATCTTCTTTTCATCACTTCTTTTGTTTCCAAAATTTCCTTTGTCAGAAATCCTTTTCTTTCTAGTCTAGATGTATATAAATCTTGTGATGCTTAATCTCGCCTTCAGACTTACATAATAACTAGGCTTTCCTTTTCACACTTGCAAAGTAGCATCTCAAAATCTGTATTTAATCAAGTGATCTTTTATGCTGGCCATATCTGTCGTGCAGGTCGTGCCCGTGGGCGCTGGTCACAAGATTCTGTCCTGTGGGCGCTGGTCACAAGATTCTTTCCTGTGGGCGCTGGTCACAATATTCTGTCCTTTTGGAGATATTGAAGACAACTTATCTTGTGGGTGGGATTGGTAGTCACAATAATGCAGAGGTCATAAAGATTCTTCGAAATGTGGTAATGAACTTTTAACAGCAGGCGACGTTGGGATTCTCAACCTGAATATTTGGTACTGTTCTTGTGGATGAAGTATTTGAATATTTTTGTAAAAAAAATCATGGAGATTCTTGGGTTTTTTAAGAGTCTAATAAATAATGATACAATGTGTAAGAATTATTGCTGCTAATTTTTCCATTTAGTGAGATTTATATAAGCTAACAGAAGCCTCGATGTAAATTTCCCTTTTTCAGAATTTTATTGTTGCATTGTACAACTTACTCTGGAAATCAATATCCTCTACTGCCCTAGTTAAGTTCTCCTTCACTTTCCTGAAGGATATTTACCAGCTACTTGAAGACAGACTCCACAGTCCACTATATCCAAAGACTGTTGTTACCATCACAGGTACAAACAGAAGACCTGCGTTACGTCGCAGTAAGATCACCGTTACAGATACAGACAGGTAACATTAAAGACAAAAGCAAACATCAAAGTAAGTTTTTTAAGTAACCATGTATTCCCACCACAAGTTTCAGTATCTACAATATTTACAATGTGTGGAACACAGGAGCAAGGAAGGCAAATGCCTTACTTGTGAGCAATGTAAAAGAGAGAATGAGCAAAATTGAGTAAGCTCACTGCCATTGGTTCATAGACACATGCAAAAGAAAATAAATTGGGCAATCAACGATATCTAATGAGAGACTGAACCCCAGACCTGGGTGCAGATATGAGGTCAACTCGTTTGGAGTTCAACCCTTCACCTTGATTGGTTGACATTAATAACTGGCAGCTATTCACAGTACAGTCTTGATGCCCCATCGACTATATGACAATAAACTACTGGCCTTTGTCTTATTATGAGGGACTGTAAGATGTGGTTGTGTGATAAACAATACATAAATGTGAAGTACTCGTTGAACGCCACATTTAGAACAATAAAAATAAAAATATTTACATCCAAGTCCTAAAAGTAATCACTGCATTGCCAGATACATCAAGTAATATTATTGGAACCTCAATGGAGTTTCAGGAGACAACAAGAGAGGGTCTCCTGAAAAGCTCTTATCAGAAAGAAAGTACAGTATAAGGTGGAATGTTATGCCACAAGAAGCAACAGCCTTGTCGAATGGATATTTGCCAACACGGTTTTTTGACCATGTTGTGAGTTATTTCTCCTCTAAATAGAGGTATGGTACAATACCTCAGATAACACGATCTACATTCCAAGAAATATATCAGATGTTATCGTGTTTTATTAAAAAAGTTCTCGTGTCTGTAAAATGAATGCCTCTATATATTCAGAGGTCGTTTTCAGGTAACGGAGTCATCTAAAGTAATTCCCAAAAATTCAGATTGCAATTGGTACGATAAATGAGTTCATTTTTTGGTGTGAGGACTGTGAAAGTTGGTGCTCTGTAGACCCATTCAATTTCCCGAGTATGAGAGGTGAAGTCGGCTAGCGGGTCATTCCCCGCTCGCTTTACATACTTCATTTCCTTTTTTCTGCGTTGATGGGTAAAGTCGTCTCCTGGAGCTCACCTCGGGTAGTTTCCGATAAAATGGCAGATCCATTCCGTAACTTGAATGGTGATGAGATGTGTGTTTGTGTACTCGCCTAGTTGCATTCACATAGTTGTGTTTGCAGGGGTCAAGCCCTAGTTCTTGGTACAGCCTCTGCGTTACTCTCCACCGGCTATATTGATTTTTGGTGTCATATCAATAGTAGTGCATTCCATTCACTACCCCTAAAATCTAACAGTATTTCCTAACTTAAAGCTCAACTGTGTACTTAGGAACTATTAAGTCCTTCGGTTTCAGCGTATATAAGATGGGAGGTGATGAGACACGAGGGGGAACATGTGGGGAAGCCTATGCAATTATAAACTGATGATAAATAAGAGAAATTTCTGCTTGTTTGCAATGAGAAAGTAAAAAATTGTAACTGTTAAAATGTATAAAATGCAATTACTTCCTTACAAATGTAAAAGAGAAATGTAATGAAACTTGGGATAAGAATTTAGAACGATCTCATGTTATTATCATAACTGCAAAAAAAAAAAAAAAAAAAAACGAGAAATAAGTTTAATTTGCTATGATCCATGAAAGATATCCACTGCATCGTATAACTCCAGCCTGCGGTACCTCAATGAGGTACCTCAGTGCGGTACCTCAATGCGGTACCTCAGTGCGGTGCCTCCTAATTTAACGACAAATAATGAAATTCTAGAGGTTAGGGGCACATTAGCCAATTTTGCGTTTAATATACCTGGAGTATACCTGGAAAGAGTTCCAGGAGTCAACGCCCCTGCGGCCCGGTTTGTGACCAGGCCTCATGTAGGATCAGAGCCTGATCATCCATGCTGTTACTGCTGACCGCACGCAGTCCAAGGTACGATTTTTTTATTCCTGTTAATTAACGTCATAAATTTCAACCTATCTCTTTAGAACGGTATAGTAAATAATGACTGAAGTATCTTAAGGACAGAACAGAATCTGTGATATGTACATTTAGTGTGTTTGAAAGCAAATTTGTCAATATACTTTAAAAGTTAAAAAGAAGTTGACTTGGAATCTGTGTACGTACACCAGCACTGCATTCATCTGCAAACACACACACACACACACACACACACACACACACATACAATTGCACATGCACAAACATAAACACAGATTTACACACTCATAAATCCACACACACACTCGTATCTGCACAAACCCATATACATACAGACACACTTTGCACATGCATAAATACACACTCGCATATACACACTTACAGACACACACTTGCATCTGCACAATCACGCATACACACATTTGCAAATGCAGTAACACATACTCATAAAGACACATTTGCACATGCATAAACAAACATACAAACAACAGAGAGATAAGTGCAACGAGTGAGCAGGGAAAATAATAATTATAATGTTCAATAAAAATTATGAAAAAAAAAAAAAAAAAAAATAATAATAATAATAATAATAATAATAATAATAATAATAATAAATAAATTAAAAAAACAGGAAAAAGCAGCATCCATCAGGCATCAGCCTCTGGCATTTTGATGGTGTCAGTAGCCAGCTTTTGTGACAGCAAAAGAAGGAAAAATTATCAAATTCAAATTTTTATTTCATGTAATACAAGGTGGGGGTATTGGCCCCTTGAACTGGGCCTCAATGTATATAATGTATATTTCCATTTTCTATAATTTTATATTGCTAATATTCTCGATAATAGCTAAATCGTTAATATTTTGCTTTATATTATTATTAGACTATTATTTAAATTAGCTATATTTATTAGGTAGGATGTAATATTTTATGTTGTGCTTGAGAGAGTGTCGTAACTGCCTTGGTGTTGGCAAACAGTTGTTACGCTGCCGGCGTCTAGTTGCTGGGAGGAGTCAGTCTCTGAACACACCTGAGCTGGGTGGTTGTTCCTCTTTCCTCTCTCTCTGGCTGCTGACCTCGTCGAGTCAACACCTCACTCTATTTCTACTTGTTTTCTCGACATTAGACTCTGTTGGGAGAAATATCTCGTGGGTGAGGCGAATCATACTTCTCAGAACTCTTTGTAACTCTGTTCACAGAGAATAGACTAGCAGTGAATTTTCGACGTTGTTCTGGGTTGTGTGTCACTTTGACACTCTTTGATAAAACTCAGGTCTCAAGCTATAGCTCTGGACCTACTTCGATAAGGCATCTGTGCACCGCCACAGTTTGGGATTGTTTAGTGCTGAACCTAGCTTCAGTAGTAAGGAGTTTTATGACTGTTTTGGAGGATCTACTGATGGTCCCCAGTTAGGGTCGATTTTCTATCTCCTTGTTCCTGATGCTGTGTTGCTGTTGCCTGTTATAGTGCTGTTCTGCGAAGTGGTCATTTTACTAGACAATCAAGCTGTTCTGGTTGTCAATTTGTTAGTACAGCTAGCTTATGAGATGTTCTGTCGTACACTGGTTGAGTCGAGTTGAGAGTTACCGGAGAGCACACTCATCACACACATTTATTATTATTTGTATATATTATTGTTATTACTGACATTGTACCTGATGGTACTTCTGAGTCATTGAGTCATTTATATATATGTGCCCTCAGCACAGACTTAGGTATATGAGGCAGTGTAGGAGCCACCCTCCTAATTAAACTCCTAATTGATATCTT
>WNWK01027522.1:0-26222 GCA_009830355.1 Cherax destructor | reverse complement strand
CCTTCTGTACTTTTTCCATTCTCTAGTGCAATTAGTTTTTGCCTCCTACACCTTCGGGTAAACCAAGGGCTCACTATGGTCTTCCCATTATTTCTGTTAACCTTGGGAACAAACCTTTCCTCTGCCTCCTTGCATTTAGTTGTTACGTATTCCATCATTTCGTTTACTGACTTTCCTACCAATTTTCTGTCCCACTGAACCTCCTGCAGGAATTTCCTCATATATGTGTTGTTCTCTCTTTTATAGTTTGGCTTTTCCCCGTTCAACTCCTGTTACCCTCTCCACTTGTAACTCTACTATGTATTCGAAGCTCAGAACCACGTGATCACTAGCTCCAAGGGGCCTTTCGTATGTGATGTCCTCAATGTCTGAACTGCTCAGGGTGAACACGAAGTTCAGTCTTAGCTCTCCATGTTTCGGGGCCCCCATGTGGCTCCAGGTTTTCCCAATCGATCTAACTGTTGTTGAAATCGCCCATAACCAGTAACTGCTCTGCTCGAGTGAGCTCTTCTTGCCACCTCAGCCAGTGTCTCCACCATTGCTCTGTTGCTCTCTTCATATTCCTCTCTTGGCCTCCTGCAGTTCTGTGGTGGGTTATATATCACTACAATGACTACCTTATATTCTCCCGACTGAATTGTACCTACTATGTAATCCCTTTCTCCAATCTCGTCCATGCTTTCATGCCATTCCTCATATTTATTCGTTATTCCAAACCTTCAACTTCTTTTCTAAAGCTGTGGTCCTAGGAGAATATTGGGGTTGGGGGAGCGGGAGCCCTGGCGGGGGCCTATGGGGGGGTTAATGTGGGGATGGTGTTTGTGATGAGGGGGTGGGGACAGAGGGACCACTGTGTGTCAGTTCTTTTGGGGTTGTCGTAGTTGGAGTCCTTCTGCTGGTGTTTCTGGTGGGTGAGTTTACTCTTCCACCTGGGTTCTGGGTTCTGTGTGTTTGTGTGAGTGTGTGTGTGTGTGAGTGTGTGTTAGTTACCATTTTGTCCTAGGCACATGTCGATTAGACACTAGGCCTGTTGTATATATGTGTGTGTGTGTGTGTACGAAACACTTCGAAATGTTTCGGCCCCGCCGGGAATTGAACCCGGGCCCTCCGTGCGTGAAGCAAGAGCGCAAGAGAATTTTAGTTGTGGTAGCTTGTAGTTTTGTAATAGCAGCATAGGTGGGTGATTTTGAAGATGACTTTTTCTGTGATGCTTCTTGGGTCTTCTTCATAATGTCTTTACGATTGGGACATTTAGCAGCAAGTGTGTGATGATCGTTGCTTTTACAGTTGAGGCAAGATGGTGTTGGTGGAGCAGCGGCGGTGCATGATCTAAAATCATGTCCTTCACTACTACATGTAGTGCAAAACTTCTTTTCCTTCACAGGACAGTCTTTGGTGTTGTGTGCATAAGAGTAACAGGTCCAACAGTGAGAAATGTAGTGGAATCTCTCAGCTTCGATGCAGGTGGGGCTGACGAAGTAATAATATACAGCCAGTCCGTCGGCTAATGCAGTGGCAGCCATGTTGACGTCGGTAAACGTGACCTTGAGCATAGAGGAAGCTGTAGGTATTTTCATGATGCTCTCCACTGTGGCCCATGAGTTTTGATCTTCAATGGATGTCTTGAGTTCGTCGATAGGTTGAACTGTGAGAAGCTTATCAAGTTTCTTAAGGAAAAATGTCCTCCTTGCCCTGAGAGCTGGAGATGACATGACAGTAAATCCTCGATCAGAGAGAGTGGTGGTGGCTGTTGTAGTGAGTAGCTTCTCTGCATCTTCATCATCGTTGCAGACAACAATAAATGCTTCTTTCAGGGTCAATATGGTGTTGAACTTCACCTGTAGCACGCTCTTAACAGCAACTGCTAGAGCAAGTTTTGATGAATCATTCACAGTGCCACTGTTGGGTTTGATCTTGACACGATTTGCATAACTCATCGTGATGAAGGTATAAATTCCCCTCCCCAACGGGGATCGTAGGGAGACTGAAAACCTAAAGTCAGAGCTGCTGTGACCGCACTGGGCAGAGTCAACTAGCAGAATCCGAATAATATTCCAGTCTTATCTGGTTGATGTGTGCCTCCGGAGACGTGCTTGGCGTTATACTCACCCCAAGGTCTTTCTCCTTTGCCGAGGTTTGTAGCCTTTGTCCGCCTAGCCTGTACTCTGTCAGCGGTCTTCTTTGCCCTTCTCCGATCTTCATGACTTTGCATTTGGTGGGATTGAATTCGAGAAGCCAGTTGCTAGACCAGATGTCAAGCTTGTCCAGGTCTGTTTGAAGTCCTGCTTGGTCCTCCTCTGATGTGATTCTCCTCATTAATTTCACATCATCTGCGAACAGAGACACTTCTGAGTCTATCCCATCCGTCATGTCATTTACATATACCAAGAATAACACTGGTCCTAGGACTGACCCCTGCGGTACGCTGCTCGTCACAGGCGCCCACTGTGATACCTCATCACGCACCATGACCCGTTGTTGCCTCCCTGTGAGGTATTCCCTGATCCATTCCAGTGCCCTTCCTGTGTGTGTAGTGTGTGTATGTGTGTGTGTAAATCGATAATTTGATCAAAATAATTTGTTAGTAATGCAGTATAATAAGAGGATTTCCAATTATAAAAACTGTCATCTACGTCACAGTAAACTGAAATTTGAATTGCTACTACTGAGAACTTCTTTTTAAATTAGGGAGTTGATTTACATATTTATTAGTATTTGATTCACATTAGTTACTGTTGCATCAGTTGTGGTTAATCTTTCTTTTAAATTTTCACTGCTGAATTTAGGAGAGAGAAAGCCGAGTGCTGCGACGAAAACCAAGTTGAACATGAGAAAAGTGGATAATGGAAACTGGGGTAGGAAGAGGGCGGTGTTGTGGGGAAATGCTGTCATAATAGAAATGTCCTATATCATTACTATAAAATTTGTAAAGTAATTTCTCACATTTGTATCGATGATGTGAACATTTCAAAGTCGTTTGTGTGCTTAAGAAGTTGTGTATGCTTCTGTGGTAGTATTTATGCGTTTTAGTGACCCGGTCACGGACCAGGCCACAGAGTGCTGACCAAGGAACACCAACCAGGTATATGCATGTACTCACCTAGTTATGGTTGCAGGGGTCGAAGGGGTGGAAACATCGGACGTGTTTCCTTACACAGGTTGTCTATGTTCACCCATCAGTAAAATGGGTACCTGGGTGTTAGTCGACTGGTGTGGGTCGCATCCTGGGACAATAACCTAATTTGCCCGTCATGCTCTGCATAACAAGGGTCTTTCTATGTAGTAGTATGTCATTGATGTCAGCTAGGACTGTATACCTTGTACATGTACTTGTACTAAATAAAGTTATTATTATTATTATTATTATTATTATTATTATTATTATTATTATTATTATTATTATTATAATTCACAGCTCCTGGTCTCGCCTCTTCACTGGTCGATACTGGGTCACTCTCCCTGCTCCATGAGCTTTATCATACCTCTTCTTAAAGCTATGTATGGATCCTGCCTCCACTACATCACTTCCCAGATTATTCAATTTCCTGACAACTCCTACACTGAAGAAATACTTCCTAACATCCCTGTGATTCATGTGAGTCTTCAACTTGAAATTGCGACCCCTTGTTGCTGTGTCCCATCTCTTGAACATCCTGTCTCCGTCCACCTTGTCGATTCCTCTCAGTATTTTATATGTCTTTATCATATTCCCCCTATCTCTCCTGTCCTCCAGTGTCGTCAGGTCGAGTTCCCTTAACCTCTCCTCGTAGGACATGCTCCTTAGCTCCGGGACTAATCTTGTTGCAAACCTCTGCACTTTCTCTAATTTCCTTACGTGCTTGACTAGATGTAGGTTCCATACTGGTGCTGCATACTCCAATATAGGCCTGACATACACAGTGTACAGGGTCCTGAACGATTCCTTACTGAGTTGTCGGAATGCTATTCCTAGGTTTGCTAGGCTCCCATGTGCTGCAGCAGTTATTTGGTTGAATTGCGCCTCAGGAGATGTGCCCAGTGTTATTCTCAGCCCAAGATCCTTTTCCTTGAGTGAGGTTTGTAGTCTCTGGCCCCCTAGACTGTACTCCGTTTGTGGTCTTCTTTCCTCGTCCCAATCTTCATGACTTTGCACTTGGTGGGGTTGAACTCCAGGAGCCAGTTTCTGGAGCAGCCCTGCAGCCTGTCCAGATCCCTTTGTAGTTCTGCCTGGTCCTCATGTGATTGAATTCTTCTCATTAACTTCACATCATCTGCAATCAAGAACACGTCTGAGTCTATTACTTCTGTTATGTGGTTCATATATACCAGAAACAGCACTGGTCCTAGGACTGACCCCTGTGGAATCCCGCTCGTCACAGGCGCACACTCTGACACCTCGTCAAGTACCATGACTCGTTGTTGCCTACCTGTCAGGTATTCTCTGATTCGCTGCAGTGCTTTTCCTGTTATACCTACCTGTCCTCCAGCTTTTGCACTAATCTCTTGTGTGGAACTGTGTCAAACGCCTTCTTGCAGTCAAATAAAACGCAGTCTACCCACCCCTCTCTCTTTTGTCTTACTGCTGTCACCCTGTCATAGAACTCCAGCAGGTTTGTGACACAGGAGTTCCAGTCCCTGAAACCGTGCTGGTTGTCGTTGATAAGCTCATTCCTTTCTAGATGTTCCACCACTCTCTTCCTGATAACATGTGTTTGCCACAGTTGCCAATAGTTTCCTAGTGATGCCTGTATGATACGACGACATCGGTCTGGTCAGGCAGTGTTCGTTAATATATGCCTCGTCAACTTGGTCCTTTAGCTGGCAACCTGATTTCGGCAGTAAGAAGGCGTGGACATGCGGCTACTTGCTCCTATTGCATAACAAATATGGTGGGAAACGGTGACCTTGGTATCGGTGTTTAGTGGAAATTACAGAGGAAAACTGGTGGTTACCCTATCGTCTGCTTCGGGTGACTTAGGCTATTCCCTCGCAGAAGCTCCTCACAGCTTCACAGGTGCTCTTTCATGTCGCTGATAGCTGCTTCACACCTGCAGTAACGTTTGTTGCTGTGGATGGAGTGCTGTACCTGAATGCTGTGAGTCTTCTTGGCACATGCTGTTAACCTGTCCCTGAGCTACTTTGAGTCGTCTCTTGCATCTTCTGGCCAACCCTGATTTCTTCTCTTTTTAAGCCCCAATTCCCTCCGAGCAATAAACACGGTAAAATGGGCTTAGAATGAAAAATAGTATGTCGCCTGTGCCAACCCAGGCTAGTCAGCAAGCCGGCATGATATTATGAGAAGCCTGTTTTCTGTCCAACGTTCCTGCCGCCACACACGTCAGTCGTCCACGTCTCTTCAGTTCTAGTGTCCACGTTCATCCCAGTTCTTTACCATCGGATTTTCCCTATTAATATCATAAGACTTGCAAATGCCTGTCGCAAGTTGCAACTTGCGATGCTCCTCTCTCCCATGCATCGGAAAATCAGTCTCCAAACCTTGAGGTAGTATTTCCTTGGCCAAGCCTGATTATGGTTTAGTGCTTGTCGTCCCAGGTACATCCTTACGTCGCTTCTCTCTTCACCTGCAGGGCAATAACACTGTAGTATTGCCTGCTCTCAATTGCACTTCACCTCTATTGTCTATCCGTATGTGTTTTGAGGTGTGTGATGTTTTAGATTTTGCCCTCGAAGTGGGTAATTTATTGTGGAGGGTCGAGCAAGAGCATATGGTACACAAAAGGCCTAGGAACTACTGTTGACTGAACAATAAAGCACATCGTGTATAAAAAAGTGACAGTAATACTTTGCATTCAGTTTGATCATCATTTGCGTATATTGGCCAAACTGCCAGAAGTATTTGTAACAAAGCCTACGCCTACCTATTACAGCTTGAGTCAGTCTGTTCACGTTACAGGTTGTTCTGTAAACATGCTCATCTATGTTCATGTTGTCATAGTGAGTTATTGATCTACTCAGGCTTCTAAATGCATTCGTAATGCTAGGTATATTTCTTTAGCAAATTTATCAACTTTATCTTGTAGGAGTAATTCAGTGTGGAATGGAAACCATAAAATTTATACATGAAGTCCCTTTTTTCCAATTTTTGTGTATTTATACCTGGCTTCTTCAGTGAGCATGTGTGGCGTGCGCCGAGTACATTTCAATTTATTCGACATTCATCACACACCCATTGGCATATCCTCTCGGCTAGCAAACTGGTTATTCAGAATATAGCTGTTCTGCACTCCACTGCTGTGTTGTCCAGTTTACTAAACTAACAGCATGATAGCTGGCCTGCCAACCGAGGTGTTCCAGTCCTTGACCGCCTGGATGCGGGGCAGACGCTCACTAAAGGTGATCTTGTCCACTCATACTCTCTTGCATTCCGGAGTGTAACTTGCTGCTAAAAGTGACTTATTGTTATACTGTTGATTTAACTCTGTAAAAACTACACATATTGTGGTGAAATAATATACGGGTAAAGAAAAACTTTCTCCTGTGTTTGCTTTCTTCTTATTGCCATGTTGCTCTTTCTCTGTTGACTTTAGTTATGGGTATGTGAAACAGGCTTTGAATTTGCTACCTGCGTTCGTAAGAGCATGTTATTAGTATGAGCCAAGCACCTTCAGTGATGACAGAGAATTGGTAACAATCGAGGATTCAAGCTCGGTGTCACAAGTTAAATTTAGTGCTATTAGGGTTGCAAACAATTCAGTTTGTAGTGTAGACGCCCAGTTGTTAATTATGTCTAACTCAATAGGGATGATATTGCTCTTATCTAAGGAGGTCGCAAGAAGAGCAAATGCAGCCCTGTCAATAGACTCCCGCTTAGATCCATCAAGTTATACAGTTCGTAATATATTATTACTAACAGTCGAACGAGAATTTTCTTTTTGAGCAGTTGCCTTTTGCAAGGGATTTAAGGAAGGGATTACTATTGATAAGTTTTTTGGGAGGAGTTTAAAGATACGTGATATTAAATGAGTTCAACTTCCTTGATGGAGTGAAAATAACTTGTTTGCAGAGATATAGATGGTACAGGTAATAAAACTTAACGTAATCGCATGCTTTCATAACCCATGTTGATTTGTGTTTATTTCTAGACATTAGAAAATGTTTTCAAGCATGATGGGATGAAGAACCAAGCTCCGGCCTTCATCCCTGGGACGTCACCCCTGCTTCCTCGCTGAGCGATTAACCTGTCTTTTTTTCATGCGTGTACTGCGACGTCAGGGGTTACGATGTGTCTCTCCCAAAATGGACGTCTGTTTATACAACAGACATCAGCTGATTCCAGTCCGTTGTGATGCTCCGCCAACTTGGATCCCTTCCACCTTCACTCCTGTACCTCGTATCTATTTCTTAGACTTTATGGTTTCTTCTGCAGTGTAACTGCTTCTTCGTCTTTTATTATGTAGATTTTTGTGGAAGTCACTGGCTTTAGTCTCGTTATGTGTGATTAATGCACTGTACCCCCTGGTGTCCACTATGTCCCGTTAGTGTTTAATGTGTCCTCTTGTATTTACCGGTGTCCAGGTGCACAGATATTACTGTAATGTTTTCTTCCTGGTCTTAACTCAGGCAAGTGAAATTTTTTCCCTCTGTTATTTTACAGTAAATAATTGTTTCTAGTACTGTTATGGAATTTCTGTTACCACAGTGTTCAAGTTCACTTTGAGCTCTATCTTCACACAAGACTGTGTTCAGTAACCTATTTTTTGCTTGTATTGAGCTGTGCTCGACTGTTTCTAGTTGCTCCTTGATGCGTTTTAGTAACTTTCACTCTGCTATTGTTTATTGTTTTATTATCTTGATGTTTCTTGTTATTATTTTGATGATTCTTAGTGATGTTTCTTCTTGTGTTATTTTCAGTCTGGGTTGTCTACAACTGTTGTATGGATTTACATGAGTTTATTTCTCTGTGCTCGAAGTGCTTTTGTTTTATAGTACCAGAAGCAACGTCATATTTTGCTAGTGCCATCATTACAGATATTAGGTTATGTATCTTACTCTGCAAATGAATCTCACTTGTTTTTAGCTTATTCTAATATTGTAGAGTTTCTGTTGTTGCCTTCTTTTGTTTTCCCTGATTAAGTCAAGAATTTCTACAGATGACGTTGCATTGTTTTCCTCCACCTCTGGTTCGTGTCTTTATATAATTATTTAATTTTGTTATTGAATGTGAATAGCTTGACTTACCTGAGCTCACTTACAATTACTCTGCAGTGATGGTGTTTATGTGTCTGTGGCAACCCCGACATTTTTCACGTTGATGTAATGTATCGATCGTACTGTGTCACCTCGTGGAACTTTGCCTTTGATGTTCATTTATGTTGTGAGCTTAACTTTTTCAATTTTACGTATTATGTTTTTATTATTATTATTATTATTATTATTGTTGTTGTTGTTGTTGTTGTTGTTGTTGTTGTTGTTCATTTATGTTGTGAGCTTAACTTTTTCAATTTTACGTATTATGTTTTTATTATTATTATTATTATTATTATTATTGTTGTTGTTGTTGTTGTTGTTGTTGTTGTTGTTGTTGTTGTTGTTATTGTTGTTGTTGTTGTTGTTGTTGTTGTTGTTGTTGTTGAGAGAGAGAGTCGTTTTATTGCTCAGTTCACTTTCTTTCTTAAAGTATATTACGCATCCTTGTAAATACGTAATTGTGAACATTTCTGCCGAGTATGAGGAATAAGTTTCTCTTCATTATGCAGCTACTTAACATTATTTTACATATATGTTTTCTCTTCTCAGGTGATACTTTTAAAAATATTTTCTTCTTTGTATATTTTAGTCCACGACAGTATCGTCTTACCCATCATTTTTGCCCATGTTGATTATGACTGCCTCATTCAGTGAATGAAATTTTTAATTCTACTGTTATTCTTATAAGCAAATTTACTTCTTGCCTCTTTGTTTCATTATTTTTTTAATAATTTCTATATATTATTCTCCATCTGTAAAAACTTGAGCATAGTTTTACTGTTAGTGGGAGGAAGAACCTTCCCTTGTGTGCCCTTTATGTGTTACTTAACATGCTGTAAGACTAGCCATGCTATTTCCTGGCATTTTTATTTTGTTATTGTTCCTTTACATCGACCATGACTGACAGTGATAACACTGTCCCTGTGGATACTGTGACCATGACTGACAGTGATAACACTGTCCCTGTGGATACTGTGACCATGACAGACAGTGATAACACTGTCCCTGTGGATACTGTGACCATGACTGACAGTGATAACACTGTCCCTGTGGATACTGTGACCATGACTGACAGTGATAACACTGTCCCTGTGGATACTGTGACCATGACTGACAGTGATAACACTGTCCCTGTGGATACGACCATGACTGACAGGATAACACTGTCCTGTGGATACTTATGCTCAGTTCACTGTCCTTGGATATTGTGAATGACGACAGTGATAACACTGCCCAGTGGATACTGTGACCATGACTGCAGTGATAACACTGCCCCAGTGATATGTGACCATGATACAGTGATAACACTGTCCCTTGGATATTGTGACCATGACTGACGTATAACACTGCCCAGTGATACTGTACCATGATGACATGATAACACTGTCCTGGTATACATGACTGACAGTGATAACACTGTCCCTTGGATCTGTGACCATGACTACAGTATAACTGCCCTGTGATACTTGACATGACTGACAGTGATAACACTTCCCTGTGATCTGTGACCATGCTGACAGTGATAACACTGCCCCGTGATACTGTGACCATGACTGCAGTGATAACACTGCCCGTGATACTGTGACCATGACTGACAGTGATAACACTGTCCCTGTGATATGTGACCATGACTGACAGTGATAACACTGTCCCGTGGATACTGTGACCATGACTGACAGTGATAACACTGTCCCTGTGGATACAGTGACCATGACTGACAGTGATAACACTGTCCCTGTGGATACTGTGACATGACTGACAGTGATAACACTGCCCTGTATGGACATGACTGACAGATACCTGTCCCTGTGGATACTGTGACCATGACTGACAGTGATAACACTGTCCCTGTGGATACTGTGACCATGACTGACAGTGATAACACTGCCCGTGATACTGACCATGACTGACAGTGATAACACTGCCCGTGGATACTGTACCATGACTGACAGTGATAACACTGTCCGTGGATACTGTGACAACTGCAGTGATAAACTGCCCTGACTGACATGACTGACAGTGATAACTGTCCCAGTGGATATGTACCTGACTGCAGTGATAACACTGCCCAGTGATACTGTCCATGACTGCATGATAAACTGCCGTGATACTGTACCTGATGCTGGATAACACGTCCCTGTGATACTGTGACCATGACTGACAGTGATAACACTGCCCCAGTGGATACTGTGACCATGACTGACAGTGATAACACTGTCCCTGTGGATATTGTGACCATGACTGACAGTGATAACACTGCCCCAGTGGATACTGTGACCATGACTGACAGTGATAACACTGTCCCTGTGGATACTGTGACCATGACTGACAGTGATAACACTGTCCCTGTGGATACTGTACCTGACTGACAGTGATAACACTGTCCCTGTGGATACTGTGACCATGACTGACAGTGATAACACGTCCCTGTGGATACTGTGACCATGACTGAAGTGATAACACTGCCCCGTGGATACTGTGACCATGACTGACAGTGATAACACTGTCCCGTGATACTGTGACCATGACTGACAGTGATAACACTGTCCGTGGATATGTGACCATGACTGACAGTGATAACACTGCCCGTGGATACTGTGACCATGACTGACAGTGATAACACTGCCCCAGTGGATACTGTGACCATGACTGACAGTGATAACACTGTCCCGTGGATATGGACCATGACTGACAGTGATAACACTGCCCCAGTGGATACTGTGACCATGACTGACAGTGATAACACTGTCCCTGTGGATACTGTGACCATGACTGACAGTGATAACACTGTCCCTGTGGATACTGTGACCATGACTGACAGTGATAACACTGTCCCTGTGGATACTGTGACCATGACTGACAGTGATAACACTGTCCCTGTGGATACTGTGACCATGACTGACAGTGATAACACTGCCCCGTGGATACTGTGACCATGACTGACAGTGATAACACTGTCCCTGTGGATACTGTGACCATGACTGACAGTGATAACACTGTCCCTGTGGATACTGTGACCATGACTGACAGTGATAACACTGTCCCTGTGGATCTGTGACCATGACTGACAGTGATAACACTGTCCCTGTGGATACTGTGACCATGACTGACAGTGATAACACTGCCCCAGTGGATACTGTGACCATGACTGACAGTGATAACACTGTCCCTGTGGATACTGTGACCATGACTGACAGTGATAACACTGTCCCTGTGGATACTGTGACCATGACTGACAGTGATAACACTGTCCCGTGGATACTGTGACATGACTGACAGTGATAACACTGTCCCTGTGGATACTGTGACCATGACTGACAGTGATAACACTGTCCCTGTGGATACTGTGACCATGACTGACAGTGATAACACTGCCCCAGTGGATACTGTGACCATGACTGACAGTGATAACACTGCCCCAGTGGATACTGTGACCATGACTGACAGTGATAACACTGTCCCTGTGGATACTGTGACCATGACTGACAGTGATAACACTGTCCCTGTGGATACTGTGACCATGACTGTCAGTAATAACACTGTCCCAGTGGATACTGTGACCATGACTGACAGTGATAACACTGTCCCTGTGGATACTGTGACCATGACTGACAGTGATAACACTGTCCCTGTGGATACTGTGACCATGACTGACAGTGATAACACTGTCCCTGTGGATACTGTGACCATGACTGACAGTGATAACACTGTCCCAGTGGATACTGTGACCATGACTGACAGTGATAACACTGCCCCAGTGGATACTGTGACCATGACTGACAGTGATAACACTGTCCCTGTGGATATTGTGACCATGACTGACAGTGATAACACTGCCCCGTGGATACTGTGACCATGACTGACAGTGATAACACTGTCTCTGTGGATACTGTAAACATGACTGACAGTGATAACACTGTCCCTGTGGATACTGTGACCATGACTGACAGTGATAACACTGTCCCTGTGGATACTGTGACCATGACTGACAGTGATAACACTGTCCCTGTGGATACTGTGACCATGACTGACAGTGATAACACTGTCCCTGTGGATATTGTGACCATGACTGACAGTGATAACACTGTCCCTGTGGATACTGTGATCATGACTGACATTGTCCCTACTTGTATTTGTTCGTCTTCTACTCAACTAACTGTATAATAAAGCCAGGGACTAGACAGCTGTGTTTACCCTTCAGCGATGTGTTGGTCATAACTCACGAGACGCCACTCAAGGAGCATAACATGTTAGTATACATGTTAGTATACATGTTAGTATACATGTGTGTTAGTTTACAACTCTGTTATTATTAATGTGCTTTTGTATGCATGTGTTTTAGAATTCACGTATTTGTGTGCATGTGAGACATGTGTGTTACGAACAGGTGTGTAATATGTATGTGCTTTAGAATATATTTATTATGTATGTATAATAACACACGCATATTAATGTATGCGTGTGTTGCGCTTATGTGTGTGATTTATTAAATAAATGTGAAAGTATGCATATATATTAGTACATATGTGTTAGGAAACATATGTGTTAGTATTTAAGTGTGTTTGTATGCATGTATATAAGCATTCATGTGTGTTGATTTTCATTTTTATTATTATTCATGAGTGTTAGTATACGTGTCTTAGATTGTTGCGTTAATATACATTTTTTTCAACAAGTCGGCCGTCTCCCACCGAGGCAGGGTGACCCAAAAAGAAAGAAAATCCCCAAAAAGAAAATACTTTCATCATCATTCAACACTTTCACCACACTCATACATAATCACTGTCTTTGCAGAGGAGCTCAGATACGACAGCTGAGAATTGTCCCTCCCAGCTGTCACTATCCCAGACCCCTCCTTTAAAGTGCAGGCATTGTACTTCCCATTTCCAGGACTCAAGTCCGGCTAAATTAACTGGTTTCCCTGAATCCCTTCACAAAATGTTACCCTGCTCACACTCCAACAGCTCATTAATACACATATCCGATAATATTCATTGCATATCTTATCGAGAGTTTTATGCTACATTTTTAAATAATTTAGAAAAAAAAACTCTACTGGGCATGACTTTAAATAGATGATTTTTCTGTTACTTCCAGTCGGGCTTGTACGTCTTTCAGGTGTCCCAGGAAAAAAGTGTAATATCCTTCCTCGCTTCGCAGACTTGGCGAATGCCAAACTTTAAACATTTTTTTTTGTGCTGTTACATACACGAGGGAAATAACCTTACACACTATCTTGGAACACGTCCAAAATCCATTCCATTCTTTCGTTTCTTCCATCTTTCCGTTCACTCTTTCTCTGTTTGTTTAAGTCTGCATATCTGTCTCTCAGTCTCTGTCTGTCTGCCTCTCACTCTCTCTCTCTCTCTCTCTCTCTCTCTCTCTCTCTCTCTCTCTCTCTCGTTCTATCTCTCTTATATAAGGGTCTTTACAGACATAAGCTTATAAATCCTACCTTTAAAAGGAAGTTACCTACCTAAGCTCATTTCAAAGCCTTCCCTTGCATTACCTTATTAAATTTGTGTTGTTATGAAACACAAATCGGGAAGAGGATAAAAATGAATCCAGTTGAGGACCAGAAATTTAATTTGGTCTATTGACTTTATTTCATAAGTGTTGTTATGGTGTTGGAAATTATTCCAGACTCTTCTGATTCTAGGAATGATCTCAGTAAGGTGTCGAGTGCAGCAGTCATCTCTGACAATATGGATACAAGTTTATTGTCTTCAAGTACTTTTAAGACCATTCCATGGCCTTAAAAGTGTAGCCATAGACGATGTAATTTGGTGGAAGACTCGGGTGAAAACGTTCGGACATAATTAATGGTTTTGCAGAGATGATGTCTTTCTCAGTCAATATGTCATAAAGTAAGGGTGCAGGAGAATTTGTGATAAAGTAAGGATGCAGGAGAATATGTGATAAAGTAAGAATGCAGGAGAATATGCGCTCGTCCCATTAAACATCACAGCCATCGATTGTTTGTCGACGTTTTTATGTCAGTGTGGGTCTTACCTGGTAAAGTGAATCCCTTTGCACAGGACTGGAGGACTGGATCCTCTTTCACGAGTTTTTGGGAGAATGTTTTCTTTCAGACACCATAAACATGGGACGTTGAATCGCAGGTAATGAAAGTATAAAGAAATCACAATTGTGTACACACAAACTGCAAGAACACGCCTTATGCATTGATGATGTACTCCTTTGGAATGCCTCTTGACTGAGTGATCTAAAGTTCAGTGGATTCCCATCTGCTTTGGAGTAATGGTTGCTACGCTGTATGACCCTTGTAGGTTTAGCGCTTCTTTTTTATTATAATAATAATTTAGAGTAATGGAGAATAAAAATTAACAAGTCAGTGTCCTTTCCAATCAGAGTGGAGGAATGTGCATTGTTAACTGTCAGCTTAGTAATGTCCACATCAGCGCCTCCTTCTTCCTAAATGACCGTACGTTTCGCCCTCTTCAGTTTATGACTTATTGAGCTTATTAATATCTACTAGTTCCCCCTGAAAAGAATTTTTCCTGCTTCTCTTCAAATTCGTATTTTCTGCTGAAGTTCATAACCGGGTAATTGGGATTTTTCCTCGTCTCTGGTGGGTGTTAATGTTTTATCGAAGAATCTGCCCATACACGTCAAACACAGCAGTTGTTGCCTCATACTACTTGTAACGTTAACATGGCAATTGGCTAGTTTACAATAGGTATCTATTAACATATCCCAATATGACCTATATCATAAAGAAGGTAACACCATCTTCAATAACAGATATTATATACAGCAGACTGAGTGGCAAAAATGATGGCTTCCACAACAAGGAGATACCGAAAGGGATGATTAGTATACATATGTCGTGTTGAAAAAGCCGAACCACAATAATTTTTTGGGGCATAACTGCGAAATTCCATCTGAGCATAACGAAAAACTATATATCATTGATTTTAATATTACATAAAGGTAAACTAACCTACGATATATATATATATATATATATATATATATATATATATATATATATATATATAGTATATGTCGTGCCGATTAGGTAAAACTGGTCAATTAGCAAGAACTCATCTAAAATTAAGTCCTTTCTAAAATTTTCTCTTATACGTTTAAAGATATATATTTTTAATTTATGTTAATGTAAGAATTTATAATTTTGTACCAAGAGAAACTTTGAAAACCTACCTAACCTTATTACAACAAGCGCAATTTAATTTAGCCTAACCCAACTAAATATATTTTAGATACGTTAACATTAATTTAATAAAAACAAACACAATGAAATATATTTTTCGTTATGTTCAGAATTATTTTGCGAAATTATTGCATACACAAATTTTCACTTGTCTTATATGGCAAGATGAGCGTTGCTATTTAAGCCAAAATCGCAAGTTTTACCTAATCAGCACGACATATATATATATATATATATATATATATATATATATATATATATATATATATATATATATATATATATATATATATATATATATATAAAAAAAAAAAAGTAGTAGGGTTTTCAGCAGAGCGGTGCGAAATGGTGGTGCCCCCCTCTCCTCAGCCCCACTTTTTTTTTGGAGACCCCTCCTCACCCCATTTTTACCTCCTTTCCCGCCCCCATTCCCTTTTACTCCTGGATCGCCCCAGTTCCTCGATTTTCATTTTCCGATTTTTTTTAATTTTTCTCGAATATTTCATTTTCGAAGGTCCCCTCGATCCCCCACCCCCTCCTAAAATCCAATTTTACCCATTTTATTGTTATGTCTCGGAGGGTGCTTCGTATTCCTTAGATTTATCTTCTGGATCTCAACTACCATATCAAATCAAGGTAAACAAATTTAGACTTAATATTGACTTATAAGGGCATTTTTATCTTCTGGATCTCAGCTAAACACGATGATATTAGATTCAATCAAGAAGTAAGCATAATTGTTAAAGTTTTCCCTATGGGGTTTAAGACATAAATGGTTTACCACCATTTCGAGTTCCTGGGGAGGTTTTTACCACCAAGTGGCATGTACACCTTGGATAATACAATTTTTCCAGTTCAATATGTTTATAAATCAGAGGTGAATCATTACACATTTTTTTTCAACATTTATTTGTTACACACAATTTTCTGGTAATACATCAAATTTTTTATCAAGTGATTAATGACAAACATCATTTATTACAATTTTTCCACTCTTTCATATACAACATAGGGAAAACATTACATTTTTCTCCAGTTCAACAAATTTCATATACATTTTCCATGTTTTCAGGTAACATAATAAAAAGTTCCACTCTTTCATTAACAACAAATACAACAAATTTCATATACAATTCATTTTTCCATTCTTACAATAATAACAACAAATACAACAAATTTCATACACATTTCATTTTTCCACTCTTTCAATAATATCAACAAATACAACAAATTTCACTACATTTCATATACAAAATAGGGAAAAACATTACACATTTTCATGTTCACGAACTCCATTTCATGAATACCATTATCTAAGATCACACACACACACACACACCAGGAGCTGAGTCTCGACCCCTGCAACCACAATTAGGTGAGTACACACACACACACACACACACACACACCAAGGCAAGACAAAACCCAACAAATTTCCTGTGTCACAAATTCACTATTGAACCATGCACAATTTCACAATTTCTACTTGTTCCAACTTTTTACATATCACGAATTAATATTTCGTTTTAATACGACAATTTTTATGTTTTCATTAAAAAATAAAAACACACACATTTCTACATTTCACGAATACATCAAAAAATGTACACAAAATCCGCATTATTTCATTAAAATTTATGCATATTCCACATTATTTCATTTAAAATTCACACAAAAACCACACATTCTCGAGACTTAATGAACATAACATAGGTTAATTTTTTCCGTTTTTTACTAATTCATCAAAAAAAGTCACATCCATCTCCACAGAACATACACACATTTTTATACACATTATAACCAAGAAATGCATTGGAACACTTCCAAACAACATTAGAACACCTCCAAAACACTCTTATACATCATTTGAATACTCCAAAAACACCATTTGAATACTACCGAAACAACATATAACATTTAACCTAACCTAACCTACCCGAACCTAACATCACCTATCCTAACCCAATTAACATTTAACCCAACCTAACTTATCCTTCAAATCACTCATTCACCATTTGAACACCTTCAACTAACACATGAGACATCAACAAACCTATACATGGCATAATCACAACTAATACATACGCCTCCAACTAAAACATATCATAATCACTAAGACATATTCACCAATCTTATACATAACATGAGACATATCCTACATCTAAGACAAATAAAAAATCTAACTCATATACACAATATAATATATAACTGCAAAATACCATGTCACGATCACCACCAACTAAGACATATCATGAACACACCCAACTAAGACATAACATAATCACATTTTTATAAACATCCCCTCAAATCATTATAACCAACTTTATATGATGACAGACCATTATCTAAGAACACTAATCTCAATCCACTAAGATCACTCATTTCAAAATCCACTAAGATCACACAACATTTTTATATACATTCATATCACCAACCGAGAACACTATTACTGAGATCACTCAGGACAAGATCGCTAAAACTATGAATACTTTTTACTATTGGAACACTTCCAAACAACATTGGAACACCTCCAAAATAAAATTCTGAAAACTCCCAAATAACATTTGACATCTCTAACTCACCCGCCAAATTACATTCTCAATCACATTTACACACATTTCATTAACTGAAATTACATCTCACTAGCCAATCTACACACTCACCCCAAAACCACTCACCTACAACTAAGCCATGAGGCATAAGCCAAACTAAGACATATTCAAAATATAAGAAATGAACACAAAATAAGCCATAACACAAACACTATAATATACCCAAAAATCTAAGTCATTTACACAAAATATGATAAAAGCACAAAAATACCACGTCACAATCACCACCAACCAACTGTAACATATCACACCAACAAAATATAAGAACCACCAACTACAACATATCATCACACTCAAAAAATATAGGATCCACCAACTATAATATATCATTACATCCAAAAAATATAAGAAACACCAACTAAGACATATGAACGCATACAACTAAAACATGAGACATTACCAAAACTAACACACCACCAACTAAGCCATAACATGAGCACCAAAACTAACACACTCACACACACACACCTCCAACTAAACCATAACATGAGCGCCAAATCTAAGACATACACCTACAACTAAGACGTGAGACATAACCAAAATTCTAAGACATATTCACAAAAAATACCATGGCACGATCACCATCAACTATAACATATCATGTACCCAAAAATCTAACACCAAAACTAAGACATACTCTTCCAACTATGACATGACATGAACACACAACCAACTTATACATGACCTAATCACAACAAAACTTGAGACATGAGTCATATACACAAAATAAGACATAAGCACAAATATTCTAAGACCCACCAACTAAGACATAACATGAACCCACCAACAAATTTAAGCGATCAGACATATAAAAAATCTAAGATGCAGACACCTTCAACTAAGATATATACACAAAATAAGACATAGGCACAAAAATACCATGATCACAACAAATTTAAGACATAAGACATGATAACCATAAAATCTAAGACATAATAAAAAAATCTAAGAGATTACCTCATCTTTTGTATATAGTTCTACTGTCTTTAAATTATGTCCTACAATTTATTGATAAAGCCACTGGTTGGCGAAACGTCTACAATAAAGATACCCAGATGTTGCACATGTGCCTAAATTTTTCAACTATACTCTCACACATTTCCCTCTTTGCTTCTAAGGGCAAACTTCTTTGTCTCCACAGACTGCTAAGTTCACCACTCAACTTTTCCCCCTCATCAATTCTTTGATTCACCTCATCCTTCATTGACCCATCTGCTGACACATTCACCTCCTCCATACTCTCTCCATCCAATCTGATATCCAATCTTTCGTTACCTAATTTTTTGTTATCCTCATCACCTTACTCTTTCCTATATTCACTATTAATTTTCTTCTTTTACATACACTACCAAACTCATCCACCAACCTCTGCAACTTCTCTTATATTATTATATATACTGCTGAGTGAACAAGGACAACAAGTGTCTTAAGGAAACACGACCCACTGTGTTCACCCTTAAAGTGAGTGTTCATAAATCATAGTGAGGAGGTCGTGCAGAGCAGTGAATGTTGGAGTATAGTGAGGAGGTTGTGTCGATCAGTGAATGTTGGAGAATAGTAAGGAGGTTGTGATGAGCAGTGAATGTTGGAGGATAGTGAGGAGGTTGTGTCGAGCAGTGAATGTTGGAGGATAGTGAGGAGGTTGTGACGAGCAGTGAATGTTGGAGAATAGTAAGGAGGTTGTGATGAGCAGTGAATGTTGGAGGATAGTGAGGAGGTTGTGTCGAGCAGTGAATGTTGGAGGATAGTGAGGAGGTTGTGACGAGCAGTGAATGTTGGAGGATAGTGAGGAGGTTGTGACGAGCAGTGAATGTTGGAGGATAGTGAGGAGGTTGTGCCGAGCAGTGAATGTTGGAGGATAGTGAGGAGGTTGTGTCGAGCAGTGAATGTTGGAGGATAGTGAGGAGGTTGTGTCGAGCAGTGAATGTTGGAGGATAGTGAGGAAGTTGTGTCGAGCATTGAATGTTGGAGGATAGTGAGGAAGTTGTGTCGAGCAGTGAATGTTGGAGGATAGTGAGGAGGTTTTGTCGAGCAGTGAGTGTTGATGGAGGATAGTGAGGAGGTTGTGTCGAGCAGTGAATGTTGATGGATGATAGTGAGGAAGTTGTGACGAGCAGTGAGTGTTGATGGAGGATAGTGAGGAGGTTGTGACGAGCAGTGAGTGTTGATGGAGGATAGTGAGGAAGTTGTGACGAGCAGTGAGTGTTGATGGAGGATAGTGAGGAAGTTGTGTCGAGCAGTGAGTGTTGATGGAGGATAGTGAGGAGGTTGTGACGAGCAGTGAATGTTGGAGGATAGTGAGGAGGTTGTGACGAGCAGTGAGTGTTGATGGAGGATAGTTAGGAGGTTGTGACGAGCAGTGAATGTTGGAGGATAGTGAGGAGGTTGTGTCGAGCAGTGAGTGTTGATGGAGGATAGTGAGGAGGTTGTGTCGAGCAGTGAAGGTTGATGGAGGATAGTGAGGAGGTTGTGTCGAGCAGTGAGTGTTGATGGAGGATAGTGAGGAGGTTGTGACGAGCAGTGAGTGTTGATGGAGGATAGTGAGGAAGTTGTGACGAGCAGTGAGTGTTGATAGAGGATAGTGAGGAGGTTGTGTCGAGCAGTGAGTGTTGATGGAGGATAGTGAGGAGGTTGTGACGAGCAGTGAGTGTTGATGGAGGATAGTGAGGAAGTTGTGTCGAGCAGTGAGTGTTGATGGAGGATAGTGAGGAGGTTGTGTCGAGCAGTGAGTGTTGATGGAGGATAGTGAGGAGGTTGTGACGAGCAGTGAGTGTTGATGGAGGATAGTGAGGAGGTTGTGTCGAGCAGTGAGTGTTGATGGAGGATAGTGAGGGGTTGTGACGAGCAGTGAGTGTTGATGGAGGATAGTGAGGAAGTTGTGACGAGCAGTGAGTGTTGATGGAGGATAGTGAGGAGGTTGTGTCGAGCAGTGAGTGTTGATGGAGGATAGTGAGGAGGTTGTGACGAGCAGTGAGTGTTGATGGAGGATAGTGAGGAAGTTGTGTCGAGCAGTGAGTGTTGATGGAGGATAGTGAGGAGGTTGTGACGAGCAGTGAGTGTTGATGGAGGATAGTGAGGAGGTTGTGTCGAGCAGTGAGTGTTGATGGAGGATAGTGAGGAGGTTGTGACGAGCAGTGAGTGTTGATGGAGGATAGTGAGGAGGTTGTGACGAGCAGTGAGTGTTGATGGAGGATAGTGAGGAGGTTGTGACGAGCAGTGAGTGTTGATGGAGGATAGTGAGGAAGTTGTGACGAGCAGTGAGTGTTGATGGAGGATAGTGAGGAGGTTGTGTCGAGCAGTGAGTGTTGATGGAGGATAGTGAGGAGGTTGTGACGAGCAGTGAGTGTTGATGGAGGATAGTGAGGAAGTTGTGTCGAGCAGTGAGTGTTGATGGAGTATAGTGAGGAGGTTGTGTCGAGCAGTGAGTGTTGATGGAGGATAGTGAGGAGGTTGTGACGAGCAGTGAGTGTTGATGGAGGATAGTGAGGAGGTTGTGACGAGCAGTGAGTGTTGATGGAGGATAGTGAGGAAGTTGTGACGAGCAGTGAGTGTTGATGGAGGATAGTGAGGAGGTTGTGTCGAGCAGTGAGTGTTGATGGAGGATAGTGAGGAGGTTGTGACGAGCAGTGAGTGTTGATGGAGGATAGTGAGGAAGTTGTGACGAGCAGTGAGTGTTGATGGAGGATAGTGAGGAGGTTGTGACGAGCAGTGAGTGTTGATGGAGGATAGTGAGGAGGTTGTGTCGAGCAGTGAGTGTTGATGGAGGATAGTGAGGAGGTTGTGTCGAGCAGTGAGTGTTGATGGAGGATAGTGAGGAAGTCATGTAGAGTGAGAGTGAAGTTCTATGATCATCAACTGGTTACCTAGCAACGCCGTGAATGACATAATTGCATATAAGGATAATTAATGCATGTAAATTTCCCCTCCCCTTCCATCGTTATATATATTGATGTATGTCTATAAAATATCATTATTTTCTTTCTTAAAGATGACATGTTTCTACCTTTATATAACGTTTTGTTTGTAACTGACATATTATTATGGATATAAGTATTTCGTCTATGGCACCGAGTACGATTGTGTTTATAAGTTTGATGGATAGTTTCTCCGTGGGAGGGTGCCAGCAGCGTGCTGGTGTCTGGTACTGCTTACAATGATGGTATCAGTGTCCGTCTGGACTCCGTGGGTGGTGGGTGTTGTGTGCGGCTCTGACTAGTGGAGGTGCGTGTGTGGCAGTGTCTTTGTGGCCCTGGCTGGTGTCTGTGATGCCATGGATTATATGTGTTGTGAGGCCACATACCTTTGAAGCTTTTAATTGAGTATTTTTCTTGGCTGACGCCTACATGTGATGAAATATAGACGGTGAAACGGAGAAAAGATGGTACATATACTACTGATTTTAATTGTAGTGATTTATAAAGTAATATTTCTTTGAATAAAGTATATGGAAGCTGTTATTTCTTTACCTCAACATATGAACAACAAAATGTAAAGTAGACTAACATCGGAAATTCAATGTGCATCACAAAACCAAATGAAACTAGAAATATTCTCGTTATCTTGGAGGAATAAAAACCACAAGATAAAGTTTCTTTTAGAGATGTAAAGGACTTTTGTGAGGTTGCAGTTGGGAGTAGTGAAGAAAAGCGAGTCAAAAGTAAAAGAATCAAGTTAATAACAATGTGGAGAAGTGTTGTGATGGTGGTAATGGTGGTAGTGAGATTACCACAACATACAACAACTGCGCTCACACTTCAGCAACATGCGTTAATTGCGCTGAGATTCTCACAGCATGCAACACCTTCTCTAAGACTTGAGCAACATACAACACCTGCGCTGAGACTCCAGCAACCTGCAATGGCTCCGCTGAGACACTCACAACTTGCAGCATATACGATGAGATTCCCAGATCGCACATCAACTGCGCTCAACGGCCTGGAAGACAGTCAGTAACACTTGTTTATTTTACATCTCTGAGGAGCCAGGCTCGTCATGGGAGGGTACCTGGATGCTGCTGGAGTTCTCCTGATTCCAAGAAATATATTTACTTTCCTGTATCTCAGATCAAACCTTGTTACCCCCATGACACCACTTTAATTCCAGTACTTTTATAACCCATAAACTTTACAGCTTCCTAATGATTATAATAACATGTTAATGTAAATATCTATAGAATGTTAACATTTTACTACCTGGCAATGAATAAATATGACTATTTGTACTCTCTCTCTCTCTCTCTCTCTCTCTCTCTCTCTCTTATATATATATATATATATATATATATATATATATATATATATATATATATATATATATATATATATATATATATATATTTTTATTAACACATCGGCCGATTCCACCAAGGCAGGGTGGCCCGAAAAAAAAAACTTTCATCATCATTCACTCCATCACTGTCTTGCCAGAAGGGTGCTTTACACTACAGTTATAAAACTGCAACATTTACCCCCCTCCTTCAGAGTGCCGGCACTGTACTTCCCATCCCCAGAACTCAAGTCCGGCCTGCCGGTTTCCTGAATCCCTTCATAAATGTTACTTTGCTCACACCCCAACAGCACGTCAAGTATTAAAACCATATGCCTCCATTCACTCCTATCAAACACGCTCACACATGCTTGCTGGAAATCCAAGCCCTCACACAAAACTTCCTTTACCCCTCCCTCCAACCTTTCCTAGGCCGACCCCTACCCCGCCTTCCCTCCACTACAGATTTATACACTCTCCAGAAGTCACTCTGTCTCGTTCCATTCTCTACATGTCCAAACCACCTCAACAACCCCTCCTCAGCTCTCTGGACAATCGTTTTGGTAATCCGCACCTCCTCCTAATTTCCAAACTCGAATTCTCTGCATTATATTCACACCACACATTGACCTCAGACATGACATCTCCACTGCCTCCAGCCTTCTCCTCGTTGCAACATTCATCACCCATGCTTCACACCCATATAAGAGCGTTGGTATAACTATACTCTCATACATTCCCCTCTTTACTTCCATGGACAAGGTTCTTTGTCTCCACAGACCCCAAGTGCTCCACTCACCCTTTTCCCCCTCATCAATTCTATGATTCACCTCATCCTTCATAGACCCATCCGCCGACATGTCCACTCCCAAATATCTGAATACATTCACCTCCTCCATACTCTCCCTCCAATCTGATATCCAATCTTTCGTCACCTATTCTTTTGTTATCCTCATCACCTTACTCTTTCCTATATTCACTTTCAATTTTCTTCTTTTACACACCCTACCAAATTCATCCACCAACCTCTGCAGCTTCTCTTCAGAATCTCCCAAAAGCACAGTGTCATCAGCAAAAGCAACTGTGACAACTCCCACTTTGTATTTGCTTCTTTATCTTTTAGCCTAACACCTCTTGCCAAGACCCTCGCATTCACTTCTCTTACAACCCCATCTATAAATATATTGAACAACCACGGTGACATACACATCCTTGTCTAAGGCCCACTTTTACTGGGAAATTAGTCCCTTCCCTCCTACACACTCTAACCTGAGCCTCACTATCCTCATAAAAACTCTTCACTGCTTTCAGTAACCTTCCTCCTATTCCATACACCTGCAACATCTGCCACATTGCCCCCTATCTACCCTATCATACGCCTTTTCCAAATCCATAAATGCCACAAAAACATCTTTACCCCTATCCAAATACTGTTCACCTATATGTTTCACTGTAAACACTTGGTCTACACACCCCTACCCTTCCTAAAGCCCCCTTGTTCATCTGCTATCCTGCTTTCTGTTTTACTCTTAATTCTTTCAATAATAACTCTACCATACACTTTACCAGGTACACTCAACAGACTTATTCCCCTATAATTTTTGCACTCTCTTTTGTCCCCTTTGCCTTTATACAAAGGAACAATACACGCTCTCTGCCAATCCTAGGTACCTTACCCTCTTCCATACATTTATTAAATAATAGCACCAACCACTCCAAAATTATATCCCCACCTGCTTTTAACATTTCTATCTTTATCCCATCAATCCCAGCTGCCTTACCCCTTTCATTCTACCCACTGCCTCACGAACTTCCCCTACACCCACAACTGGCTCTTCCACACTCCTACAAGATGTTATTCCTCCTTGCCCTACACACGAAATCACAGCTTCCCTGTCTTCATCAACATTTAACAAATCCTCAAAATATCTCTCCATCTTCCCGATACCTCTAACTCTCCATTTAATAACTCTCCTCCTATTTTTAACTGTCAAATCCATTTGTTCTCTAGGCTTCCTCAACATTAATCTCATTCCAAAACTTTTCTTATTTTCAACAAAATTTGCTGATAACATCTCACCCACTCTCTCATCTGCTCTCTTTTACATTGCTTCACCACTCTTTTAACCTCTCTTTTTCTCTCCATATACTCTTCCCTCCTTGCATCACTTCTACTTTGTAAAAAACCTCTCATATGCTAACTTTTTCTCCTTACTACTCTCTTTACATCATCATTCCACCAATCGCTCCTCTTCCTCCCGCACCCACTCGCCTGTAACCACAAACTTCTGCTGAACACTCTAACACTACATTTTTAAATCTACCCCATACATTTTCGACCCAATTGCCTACACTCTCACTAGCCCATCTATCCTCCAATAGTTGTTTATATCTTACCCTAACTGCCTCCTCTTTTAGTTTATAAACCTTCACCTCTCTTTTACTTACTGATTCTATTTTCCTTGTATCCCATCTACCTTTTACTCCCACTGTAGCTATAACTAAAAAGTGATCTGATATATCTGTAGCCCTCTATAAACATGTACATCCTGAAGTCTACTCAACAGTCTTTTATCTATCAATACATAGTCCAACAAACTACTGTCATTACGCCCTCACATCATATCTTGTATACTTATTTATCCTCTTTTCTTAAAATATGTATTACCTATAACTAAACCCCTTTCTATACAAAAGTTCAATCAAAGGGCTCCCATTATCATTTACACCTGGCACCCCAAACTTACCTACTACACCCTCTCTGCATGTTTCTCCCACTTTAGCATTTAGGTCCCCTACCCAATTACAGTGTGAGGGCTGCCCACATCGCAGCCAACCGCACCTCACCCTGCACCCCCATTATGACCTCCCAGGCCCACCAGATACCTGGAGTCTGAATACTGGCTCATGCCTGCCCTCAGACAATGGGGTTGAGCACTTCACCTGGGAAGCACATCAACAGA